>BGPT01000038.1:351940-362815 GCA_003297045.1 Symbiodinium sp. clade C Y103 | reverse complement strand
TGTATGTATGTATGTATGTATGTATGTATGTATGTATGTATGTATGTATGTATGTATGTATGTATGTATGTATGTATGTATGTATGTATGTATAATATAAATATGTATAAGTTTACTTTCAGTACATACATATACATACATACAGACACGTACCCACTTCTGGTCACTTTTGTGTGTTCTAGCTTTCGCCCTCCTTTTTAGTCACATATCTTGTTAAACAATATTCATGGATAGGCTTGGATACACACTATTTTCAAACACGTCCTATGAGTGTAGCCGAACAATGACAGGCGCCTGCGTCTGAAAAGATAGGATGACAATAATTCCAATCAACTCCGAAGCAAACCGCAGGCAGTTTTGTGACCTCCAAGATCCCCCTCTCCATGTGTCAATGCCACGACCCATCCCATCCCATTCTCCTGCGAGGAGCAATAGCTGTCAGGTCGGTAGATCTTCTCCACACATTGGGTCAAAGGCGAGCTGATCTTCAGTGAATTGAAAAAAATCTCTTCGCGCAGCTGGTTCCTCTCCTGAAGGGAAAGACTCTGGGGAGGCAGCCAAGACTCATTTACAGCTTACAGTAACCAAGAAAGATATGGGATTTTCCCAAGCAAAAATCAGATATTCTCACAACTTACAACTTGCAAAATGGTGAATGGATCCAAATTGTTCAGATTCGGATGCGGAGTTAGACCCTCACGAGCTGTTGTCCTTCAAATAACTGCAATCAGGGGCATCTAGCATCATCTAGCTATATATGCTTTATATAATGATACATACCCTATTTTGAAATCACTGGATTGGTTTAAGGGAAAATTTACAGGAAACCCCTATATTTGATGGGAAAATCCATGGTTTCCTGTAAATGTTCCCATTAACCAATCCATTGAGTAAAGATTCCTCCATTAATTCACCCACGAATCAGTTCAAACAGTCGGCTTGGTGCATTGTACCTCGTCGAGAACCCATGAAATGACGGGGGGCCCCAACAACTTCTTGACCAAGGGCTGAAAAGGGGCTTATAACCAAGTGAAATGAACAAAATACTCATGACTTATGTAAGTTGTAACCTTAACCAATAACAGTTCGACTCAAATATGAAGTTATCTAACGAAAAAAAAAAAATGTTGGAGTTTTAAACCACCTCACATGGAGATTTGTTCGACCGCTTCTTCGCAGGCCTTCTCGAGTTCACGAGCGTAGTCCCGCCAGTAATTCTTCTCATGTCTCAGTTGATAATTTTTTCCTGAGCGGAACGGAGAAATGCCCAGCACCCCACCTATTATCCTGACACATCTTGACAACTACTGGTTGATATATTTGGGGCTTTTCCCAGGGTGAAACCGGAATCCCTATTGAACAATCGTATACAACTCTAGTCCTATGCGGAGCATGACGTCACATCTACCACCATTGACTCACAGGGCACTGCAAGAAAGGTTAGTCAAGCGATTTTCCTATGAACAATGGTGATGTTCTATTGCGTGAGAATGCATTGAAGCGCAACGGGTGGAGTTTCATCGTCGATCTACCACTTGATCCATCAGCCCGACCCCACTGTGGCCAGTGTCGTCGCAACTGTTCTTTCTCCTCCTCATCCCATGCATTCTGCTGCACCTGGAGGAATTCATCCCAGGAATCTTCACGAAGCATACCCTATGGTAAACTAACAGTTCGCTATTGAAAATGGCCATAGAAATAGTGGATTTTCCCATTAAAAATTGTGATTTTCCATAGTTGTGTTAGTTTACCAGAGGGTATATGTATATATACTGTTTGTCCTAGAAACATTCCCAAAAACCAAGAAAACGCTGGATAGAAATCTCTGTATTTTGGGGACCGAAATTTCAAACAAAGCCGTGAAGAGTTGAAACATGTGAGAACCCAACGCCACCAGAACCTGGGATTATCCCCATCTTGGTGTCTTGGATCCCGTGGTCCAATTGTCCACCCCCTTGACATACCCTCTGGTAATTGCACGTAGCTATTATTGAACACCCATCGTCATGATCGTCTTGCTACCCTGCAAAAGATAGGTCAAGATGTCCCAAATGACGAAAAGCACAGAACCTTTGAACTGCCTTCATTGGTTTACCCCAGATATTGACCCATTGAATTGCTGGCAATTGCTTTATTTCTCATTCAATAGCCCTTGTCGTTGGTGAATCAACACACTCTTCATCTGTCACTGACATCGGTGTATCTGAAACTATGGTACCCCCTAAGTCCCAGAGATTAGCCGATTTGCATCACGCTTTCCTTTAGAAGTGCCATTCAGTGCTTTATACTCCACATCTGAATAAGTCAATGTTCTTATTGCAAAGAAAAACATCTTCATCATGTTAGTATAAATCTGTGTTTTTTGCACTTGAAGCGGAAAAAAACTTGGTATTTCTTGGTGATTTCTCCATTGAGTCAACCCGTCTCGAGCCTCCTGAGATGGAGTCTTCACAGCAACCTGTGGCTGGTTCATCAGCGACGAATGGCGCTCAACGTGCCCCTGTAGGAATCCAACAGTTGAAAACAAGACATGGTTTGTTTTACAACTGTCTCATGGTGACTCTTAGATACCTGCCATTTTTTTACTTGGTTTATATTGGTTTGTATAGTTTACCATTGATAACAAAAATGGAAGTACTAAAGTATACTAAATGTATACGAAAGTATCTAACCAAGGTTGATCTTATCAATTCAAGTATAACATAGAATATCCAACAATTATCATACCATCCAACAATTGAAGAGATGCTTCATGTATTGAAAACAACAATATAAATGCTACTAGTACTTTTACCTACATGAAGGGGAAGTGTCGAAGGTCTAGTTCGATGATTCTCCCTACCATGGGGTGCTCCCTCACAACAATAAGTTGGCTTTTGACCCCATTCACTATGATAGCTATATCTACCACAAGTCCTTGTATTTCCTGGTTATTGTTGCACTTATAACTTAGTTATCTTGCTGGATTCTCCCTACATATAAAATCATATAAACCTATCAATTCAGTTACATCCAGTTATTAATGGATGATTCTCATCCAGCAACCTCCATGGCGATCACAACCACCTCCCAGGCGGCCTCGTTCAAGAGGATCTTCAATGGAAGGGTCTCGGCATCCACAGAATCCACATCGGCTTCTTTCTCGCCGTCGCACTCCACCGAAGTTGCTAGACCCATGGCGATGATGAAAAGGTGGGGGATGACTATCCTGGGAAGATGATGAAAATGTGGCGTACTGGTAGATGGAGATGACATTTTTGATGACTTTCCAAATCATGTTGATTCTTGCTTTTTCATTGTCTGTTCGAGTCTTGGCTTAAGATGGAGTTTTATATGTTTCTTTGTGACTTTTCAGATCTTAGGTTGATTCTTTTTGAAGGTCAAAGGTGATCAGTTACTACTGGACCATCCGTAGATCTAGTATACCTCCAGTTGGGGTTGGGGTTGAGGTTACTAGTGCAACAAACCTTGGTGGATGTTTCCAAGGGGGTCATATAGCTCAAACATGTGGGACCAAGAAGCCCACCAAACAAGTGGTCATCTTCGGAGCGAATCACTCAAAGAATCCTGCACTTCCTTTGGTCCTGAGGCCATGATCTCAACTTGGAAGTGTAGTTCCAGATATTCCAGTCACACGTGGATATATAACGATAGTTGGTTATAGGTTATATTAGTTTTCATAACCATGGTTATACATGGTTGTACCCTCAACCAGGGGTCCCTGACCTCTGGAAACCTGTCATGTCCTCTGGAGCCATATTTTGGAAGCTGCAGCAGGCAGGAGTGGTTGCAAAGCTTTTTTTTCCGGCTTTATGGAGTTAAACATTCGATGCAACGAGAAATAAACAAACAATCTGGATTTTGACCACCCAAATATAGCAATACCCAACAAAAATAGAGAAGAAAGTTACCACTGCTTCAGTGGAACTTGATTTCTCTACTTTATCTTGGAGCTTGCCATGTTTCACCCAATGGGATCGTTGAGACCCACTTCTGGATCCAGCAGTATCCATGATTTTTCGATCTCTGTCCGAAAAGTCTATCTCAACTCATGTTTTTTCAAAATTCCACCATGACAGGTCATCCGCAAGACATGATGCCGATTCTCCACAAGAAAGGCAAGGTCAGCGGTTCACAATCGATTCTCAAGAAAATCAACCAGCAATCTGACCGTGAGTGCTTGGTGAGCCACCCTTTTTTTCGTCATCGGATCACATCGTCCAGGACAAGTGTCAAATATATCTACTAGGTTCAACCAATGGATGAATGGCATGTTGATCCTGGTTTTAAAACCTGGTGGTTCAACCATCCGGAAACTATTGATCATTTTGGATCATATCACAACATATCACAACATATCACAACTATTTTGGGTACTCAGTCACCCCCCCCTGAGCTGACCCCACAAAAATAGAATACAATGAGATCAAATCCGGTTTATTGACCGCCAACAACAACAGCCACTAATAAGGGCTCGTGAACCATCTATATATTTATATATAATATATTTGGGGGGTTCTTGGCTGAATATCCAGGAAAGTAGAGGGTCTGACTGGAATGGCTCCTCCCTCCAGAAAATAAATGTGGAAGTTGTGCGAAGGCTGGTCATGTGGTATCCAACCTCTGTACTGCAACCAATCACTTGATTCAACCCCGAATCATGTTCATATATGTTCTATTATGAATCTGTATATACTTATTGCATAAATCTTACATATCATATGTAAATCTGTGAGCCGCAGATATCTGTGACGAATCTGAAATATCGTAAACCTGAAATCAAAGTGTGTCCATGTTTGGGATGGTTTCTCCAAAACCAGACATTCCCTGGCACCTTCATCTCTCGAATAGAAGCTGCGATCCTTAGACTCGACTATAGCCGGTGACACAGAAAGAAACCGATGATTTAGATTCAGCTGAGAATTTTCCATAGTCACTGGATTGGTTTAAGGGAAAATTTACAGGAAACCCCTATATTTGATGGGAAAATCCATGGTTTCCTGTAAATTTTCCCATGAACCAATCCAATGATAGCTATGGAAAATTACCAGATGGATCCAGATGGTATGATCCAATATCCACTTTTATGGTTCATTGGATTGGTTTACAAGAAGATTTAGAGGAAACCCATGGAAAGCCCCCCTAATTTGATGGGGAAAAACATGGAAAAACAATGGTTTCCTGTAGAATTTCCCTCCCAACCAATCATCCCAAATTCTGGAGGGTCGAGATACCCCCGTGATTCTTAGTTTCCTCCCGATGTTTGCTGGAGATTCCCCAGTGCTGTTTCCGAATTCCCAATCTTTGTGGTCGTAGCTGAATAATCTGATTGGTTCAGGTAAGTGTTCCTCCCAAACTCATCTTTCTAGTTCTCTACCCATGTTCCTCTGGCTCATTGTTTCTAGATCCAGTCGACTTCAGTCCCAAGAACGGATCAGATCTTGAGGCTGACCTGCAAATACCCATTTTGAGGCATCTTCCTAACATCATACACTGGTAACACTGGTAGATCATCTCACGTTGAAACCTTTACACAGTACATGCTCAAAACATCTCAAAACCTTGCGATGATACTTCGCCTAATTTCGCCTAGTTGGATGTTCCCATGAAACAGGGGGTGATCCCAAGTGATTGCGCTCAGTGACTCGGTCTCTCCAAAAACTCGGTCGAAGAGAGGGTTTTCAAAGACGCTGTTGAGAAAGGGCCTCGGCGGTGTGCGCAGATTCGAAGACTTGCACGTGGCAGGTCGATAGGAGAAGTCTCTAACATATAACCATGATTTTGATGGAAATATAATGAGAATGTAACCACGATGGGATAATATGGGATATAAAATGATGGGAATATCCATGGGGATATATTATGATATAATGGGATATACCCTCCGGTGTCATCAAACATAGCTTGCTGGAAAATCCCCGAGCACAAGTTTTCGATTTCCCAGCGAACTCAACGACTCCAGCTTTCAGGATTTCCATGGATGTCCCACAAAATCGCCACGTTGAATTAAGTTGACTTGATTTTCTATCGGACACCAGAGGCCATGAACTTCATAAGTTGATCACGTGGCAAAAAGAGTCAAAATAGCTGGGCGGCCGCCTCTGCGGCCCGCGTCTTGGGGTCCAAAAATTCCCATGGCATGGCAACTGGCCAAAAAAAAACATGGATTCTATATGGGATGCATGTATAATCATGTATATATATATATATATATATGGGTATACGGAATGATTAAGATATATTAAGAAACATAACTGTATATCTATGGAATATTACTGGAATATTGATGGTGGCAATCGGTTTTCTGGGATAAGGGGCTATAACTGGGGATATACCAATATACCCTCCGGTAATTCAACAAAACCCTATCGAAGGATTGCCCATGTAGTTGGATGTTTTACCGGATTTACCTATAAAAAACCGTCGTTTTCCATTATCATAGCTATATATGTCAAAACAACCAGAGGGTATAGACTCAGTGTTAAAAAATGGGAGTTGAAACAACACAACTGTGGAATTGAGATGAGATGCTCATGAAACACGGCCTGGAAAATGCCCCACCAATAGTTCGATGATTTTCCCAGCGAACTAAACCTTCACTAAACTCCGGGATTTGCCAGGAAATCGCCACCTTTGAGAACACGGTCTCCGGGTGGCTGAAACAACTGCCCCAACTAGCAAGACAAGCTTCACCCAGGATGTTGTGCAGAAAAAATGAAGGGTTGAAAAAATGAATAGCTGTGTGATGCTGTGTGCATAAATCTATCTTAACAGACCATGATGGACCCTTCCCAGAAGTGGTCTCTGAGACTGCATTGAAATCGCTTGCTTGACCCTATTATGGGTCCAAGATGCAAGCTGCAAATGGACTGTGAACCCAATGATCAGCATTAATTCGTATTGATTCGCTAAGGATTGCTGACGCGAATGACGCCGCCTTTTAAAAATGTTGCTGACCCCTGGTAACTGATGAAGATCAGAAATCCCATCTTTAAAGAGAAAATCGTGGATTTTCTCACACAAAAACTCGGACACCTCTAGACCAATCCATTGATGATATGATGATACCCTCCCTCCGGTCATCAAACGTGGCAATGGAAAATGCCATTCTTGATACTTGATCTTCCCATTAAAACATTGAGTTCGGAGATTTCCCAGCCATGTTTGAGGACACCGTAAAAATCCGTGGCTAGCAAAAGATTCCTGGCCATGACATCGTGGGATGTCCCCAGGTGAAACGTACTACGATGATCCAAGTGATATTACCTGGTCAGTGGGTTAGAAGATATGTCAAGAATTGTTATAGTCCCTCACACACCCAAGTATCAAGGATTTCCAGGGAACATTTATCAGCAATGTCCTAAGAGGGGAAAATATGTCGGGGCGGGCAACTGGTATGCGGTTTATATCCATTTATCATCATTTTCGATCATGTTTGGTGGACATGCTGCGACCCCTACTTTCATCAAACAGTAGGAAAAGGACGAACCTACGATTGGAATACTCCGGTTGTAAACCAACTTCCCGGGTCATTGGATTATTCCACCTCCGAAGTCCTCCTGCCCCTGGTCTCAGGTCTCTTGAGTCCCCAACATATCTCCCAATCTGGCTCCAAATCTGTCCCATGACGTGCTGCCAGCCTGAGCTGGGCATCACGGATATGACGGATATGGAATGCTTGTTGCTTAAGGATATCCAAGAAAATGTATGGCTGGGACCAACAAAATTCTGGGTTACCCTCAGAAGAGTCTGGTCAAAACAACATGGTGAATGGATGCATCAGCGGATGCACGTCATGAGGGCTTCTGTTGGATTGTCTCAGCTTGGTACCTCTTACAACTGGGTGCTATGATTTCACCATGGAAAGAAACTGGGCGATTGCCACGTTCGGTGCTTAATTCAGAGCAAACTCCCGAGAAAAGGGATTTTCAGCTACATTCAGGGCTGCTCCCAACACCCTAGATACCAGGGACATAAAACTAGGTAAATAAAGATATATATATATATACATATAATCATCTACTATACATATATATATATATAGAGAGAGAGAGAGGTCAAATGACCATTGATACCCCCCCTTTGGACTGTCATTCCACCATAGGTTTGACATGTATCATTTGTTCGGCGCATTTCCTCGTGCATGTCTCACTACAACACATCACAACTAACAGCGACACTTTCAGGACGACAAGATTCATCGGCACCAACCATCTCTTCTCATTGTTGAACATCCCTAGTCTACAAATGTATACGATTGTGGGAATGTTTAAAACCAAACTATATTTAATTATGCATTCATTGTTTACAGTTCGAGGATATGAAAACCATGCCCAAAACAGGGTCTGATTGCAGTGGCTTTACCACATCATCAGATGGTACGTAGTCTTCCGAAGGCAAATCTTAGATGTCCTACACGAAACTAAACTTAGAAAAAAAATCACAGTTGCAAACACGTTTCCCATCAAACTGGCCAAAGAAGAACAGATTGGGATGGATCAAAAGCTATGAAATCCCCACTTTTTGGGGGGATGAACATCCAAGACTCCCAGCTATTTGCGGGGTTGCCCAAATTCCATCAGTTCACTGCCCCATCCCCCATCTCCCCCGGCGTTGGACACCACCAGGGCTGATTGAGTCTCGTCCACTTGAGCAGCCTCGAGGGATATGAAAAATGTGGCAATTTTTCTTGAGTGAAATTCAATGACCCTAGGGTAAAGATACAAAAAGAATCAAAAAGATGTAGAAAACCCATGGTTTCCCTAGGAAAAGGATCTACAAAATGGATTGTCCACATTTACGTTAGTTTACCGCAGGGTAAATCTTTAGGGACACATATTTGTTCTTGGCATGTTGTCAATTAATCCCATTGCGGATGATTTAATGTGGATTTTGGAGATGTCATGATTTAATGGGGATATATCGGATATGTCATGGAAAAATTCTTGATGATTCACTGCCTAGTAACTTTAAAGGGCCCAACATGAGGACTCTGCCATGAGCGGAGGGTCCAGATGGATTCCAAATTCCGAAGGCGTCTGGGAATGCTTGGTCCATGTGTCCCAAAAAGGCACTTCGAGTCTCAATGTGTTTCTGTGATCAAAGTAAGGAAATTCTTGGGATTCCTCATTTATCTGGATTATTTATGTATATATATATATATATACAGTTCTACATTGTTATTTATCTACCATGCACTGGAAGTACGGTTGGGTTGGGAGAGTTTCAAACCACTAGTGGTAGGTAAATCATGGTTGATATGACCGACATATGTCCAAGTTGCTGGTTCAATGCTCATTTCCTGCTCAAACCTAGGTTTCCACCCAAAGTTTCTGTATACCTTTTTAGTCTTCATCTTCGACGGCATTTCATTTCACCAAGCATCACCAGTGATCTTTTTGGTGATGGATAAGTTTAGTCAAATCCTTTTTGCGTGTTTCCAGCAATGATTTCAAAGCAACGGTGCACTCCTGTTCACCCTAAAACTACAGTAGTTTGCCAGTAAAATGGTCTTATGTCTTTAGGTATTGACCCATGACCCATCCCAATTTTCCTGATCTTGTTGCTTCCATTCTCATATTGGTTTTCCTCAAATCACTTTCATCCCTCTGTTTTGTTGCTAAGATCCGCCCATATTTCTAGGTTGAATCACCATGAAATCAAAACTGTTTGATCAGTTTTCTTCACAAGATCATGAAAAATCACAAAAGCACAATAGAAACTCCTCGTTTTCCCCCGTTTTCCCCACGTTTATTTCCCCATGTTTTTCGACGTTTTCCCCATGTGTTTTCCATGGAAAAAAGCACCACCCGCCTCGCCTGCGCCTTGCTGGACGCAGATGCCGCATCCGTGGCTGCGGCTCCAGCCTCAGCTTCGGCGGCCTCGGCGGCCTGAAGGTGCAGACGTGTTGGAAAAGTGTTAGAAAATATTGCTGAACACAGAAAATATTGTTATAATAATGGATTAGTTAATATTAGTGTCATAAAAAATAGTAAGATGTAACATTAGTGTTAAACTGTTATCAGTATGTTCGAAAAATCTTTCATATCATCTTCAACAACAGGGCATCCTCAATGTTGCAGTCCCAGCGAACTACGGGGTCTGTGCGTAGTATTGGTAAACATATCATGATTGTGTTAATAATACTTTCCAATACTTTCCATTGTTCCAACACGTATCACTAATATATATATATATATCTATCTATACAAAATATTGTTCTTGGATATGTTAAATATTATGTATTGTTACCATTACATTGTTATATTGGGTTTTCCATGGTTTTTCCAATATAATGGAGGGTTTATGGTGATTTTTTTTATGGAGATTTCACCAAAGTGGGGAATATACCCTCCAGTAATTTGTTGCATAGCTCTGCAAAATGGTTCATCGATGGATGATTTACCGATTTAAAACTGTGCTTTTCCGTGCTTGTGTTAAATTACCAAAGGGTAGCTAATGATAGATTACATTTGGTTTTCTAATACATCATCATACGAAAAGCAAAAACCAGCTAATTAAGTGAAAAAAACACATTTAGAAATCATAAATGTTGGAAAATTTGACTAACCAAATATAACTAAAATGATAAACAAATAAACATGTTAAGTTGCTTACGGAAGGGTTTCCAGGAATCCGCCAACATTTGGTTCCAAAGAAGCGTTTTGTGCTTTTGGGAGAACAGACAAAACGCTTCTTAGNTTGCTTACGGAAGGGTTTCCAGGAATCCGCCAACATTTGGTTCCAAAGAAGCGTTTTGTGCTTTTGGGAGAACAGACAAAACGCTTCTTAGATTTTTGGTAGTCACATGGAAATGAAAAAACGCTTCTTTGGAAACCAACTGCCTTCTTGCTACTTAAAGCCTGGTGGAAAATC
>BGPT01000038.1:324733-341650 GCA_003297045.1 Symbiodinium sp. clade C Y103 | reverse complement strand
CAACAACAACAACAACAACAACAACAACAACAACAACAACAACAACAACAACAACAACAACAACAACAACAACAGCAACAACAACAACAACAACAACAATTATTCACAACTCTAACTCCATCCATAGTGCAAAAATCATCATGCTTTCTTCGGCTTGAAATCACCATGGCTGGTTTTTCACTCCGTCCATTTCCCGAAAAAACACGGACGCCGTTCGCACTCGTCTGGGACGCTCTCGTGCATGACCTCGAAAAAGCCGTTTTTTCTGGCTGGAATTGGAAGATTGGGATCATGCTAGATTGGTTATATACCCTCCAGTTATTCAACAGTTCGCTATGGAAGCGGCCCATCTATAGATGATAAAACATGGTGATTTACCTATTAAAGATGGTGGTTTTCCATGGCTATGTTAAAGAACCACAGGGTAGTTTTTTGAATGGCTAGACTATAGTTACAACTGGCAAACGTAACTATAGTTATAACATGTTATAAGCCATGGCATCTGTTTGGGTATGTCTAGAATGGTCGAAACATATGTAGGATGATAGTTGGAAGGTATGACATATTAAATGCTCATTTGTATGATGTGAATTCAGGCTCCTTAGCTCACATTCAATACCTGCTTGATGCCCGAATTGTGGATTCTAGGGTATAGTTGATACTGGGGGAATGGGGTTACATACAATTAAAGATATGTTTAGTCAAGTAGAATCATATGTGCCATGGTCAAGATACAGGAGATGAATGGATGTGGGGTATGATCATCCCACCATCGTTGGATTCCCCTTTTTTTTGTGTGTAATTCTTAACCCCTATGAACATGGATTGATGACCATCCCCTTTTGTGGCTCATTTTCCGATGTTTTGAACATGGCACATGAATGTACATCCCGTCAAAACATGGTGTACATACTGGGCTTTTTCTCTACAGCAGTTATAGAATGTTATAGAATGTTATAGATTCTGATTGATGATTGGCACTTGAATTTGTCTTTGATTACTCAGATGGACTCTGTTCTTTTGCAATTTGGTTGACTCGTTCACTAGTTTCTATCTTCATGGCGGTCATCACTCTGGTACCCTGGTGAAACAAAGTGGAGAGCTATTGAGTTCCCATACGGAATGTGTCAACAACCAAGATGAACCTGTTTTATCGTAGCCTCAATTTCCCGTTCAGAACCATCATTTCCGGATTATATCGCAGGTTTTTTTGCCAGATCCTCCTGAACTCATCTGCCCAAAATTCAATGTGGATGGTGGTGAAAGGCAGGCGAAAGCCGTGAACATCGCACTATGGGTCAAATCCTGTGGGCCGATGGGGGGTCCTATCTATATCAATCAGACAAAAATCGAACATCTCGGAAATGATGTGAAATCAATTGAAATAACGAAGAAAACATATACTTGATTTGTTTATATTGTCCAAGTATGTCAACCTATCAGAGAGTTGATGGGAAAACACGTAGGTTTTCCTTGTATTCAATCGTAACAAGCGTAGGAAATTCCAGCAGATTTGAGACATGTGATGGCATTTGTTGGCTATCATCTACCCTCGGCTAATCAAACGTGGCAATGGAAACTCTTGCAGAAAAGGATGTTTGAAAGGGAAAATGGGAGATCTACCTTTGCTACGTTTCATTGCCGCAAAGATATATACCAATTCTTTCTTTGATGGTTAAACCCCATTACCTTCTGGTAAGCTAACATAGCGAACTGGAAAATCACTATTCTTCAGAGGTAAATCAACTATTTCTATGGCCATGTTCAATAGCTATGCGAATTTACAGAGGGTAAACCCCAATTCATTGGGTTGGTTAATGGGAAAATTTACAGGAAATCCCCATATTTCATGGGGAAAACCATGGTTTCCTGTTTCCTGTAGATCCAATGACCAATATTTGCCTCCAACTACAGGACCGGATGACTAGGGCTTCCCCACCGGGCTGTTGCGGTAACGCTCAACATGGGCCTGTGAATAGCACAGGATTTTGATGGAAAGCTTCAACAAGGATAGGAAAATCCATGGGTTTGAGACTATTTCATCAACCAAACTGGTGATTTGTTGATCCATTTCATCAGGAGAGATGAGTCATAAGCTATGTTTTTGCATGATGGATTCAATTCTGATTGTAAGTAAGCTTCTATTGCAGGGATTAAACAATCAACAATTCGGATGCAAAGTTTTGGATATGAATAGTGTGTGTGTGGTTCTGTTCCTGGTACGATTTTAAACCATCGCGTGGAATTGGGTTCCTTTCACAGAACCGCCTTTTGTCACGCTACGATTCAGCAACCTGAAGCAAGGCGAGCAATTTTCATCCTCCAGCTGGTTGACCACACCCCATTGTTCATCATTACCCTCCGGTGTCAACCGTGGCTGGGAAATTTTCGAACTCGCCATGGAGGTTTTGATGGGAACATCCCTGGTAACTGGTGGATTTTCCAGCCTTGATTACCAGAGGGTAAATCACCAATCTTTCATTGGATTGGTTTAAGGGAAAATCTACAGGAAACCATGGTTTTTACCATCAAATATAGAGGTTTCCTGTAAATTTTCCCATCAACCAATCCAATGAATCTTGACATGGATTCTTCAATCCCTACCCGGCCCTACCAGCAGTTGGCGATGATGATGACTTCCGGCCAATGACAATTCCATGCAGCATCTGCAGTTGGTCCCAGAAAACTGAATGTGGGTGCAATCGACCAGTCAATCCTGGAGATGTCATGATATGTCGTTATACCCTCCGGTAGAGCGCCTCATTGGCGAAACTGCCGCGGAGTTCCGGATGCACGCCGAGCGATCGAGGTGTCGGCCATTGTGCGCGACCATCTCCACCACTGATGTCTCCGGCCAGACGTCAAGTAGCGTGCACACGCCCTCCCCGGAGGGTACCTGGTCATGTTCAGAAAAAGACGTCATTCTCGCCCCAAAGTCATCCCAAGGCCAGCCCAAATCGATCCCCGAAAATCCCGAACTCAGCCCCAAAGAATTATCCACAGCTCCTTATGAACAGTGTTCGAAACCCCAAATGTGTCTCTGTTCTACTGCTTTGCCAAGAGCGGATTTCCCATTTCATGGAATGTGATAATCCCCAACATTAAAGGATAGTATCACCCCAGAACTAATCATCAATCACCATCCTTTATAATAATAATTCTTCAATCGTATCCCCATACGATACTTCAAACATCGAACATTTGAAAACAAAACTGTCCATTTGATGCTTGTGTCCCAATTGCGCACAACCAGGCTCAACTGGTCACAATCATATATTCTGAATGTCTATTCCATGATATCCCTAGTATACCCATGATAAATCCGTAACCATCCTGGTTACAGTATCACTATATCAAGCAAATCCGCATATGACAGACCTTGAGAGATTTCCTACCCGAAGGAGATGTGAACTCTGAAATCCCGTGAAACCTGAGCTTCTCACCTTGGGATTCTATCCAACCTATATTCTGGAACCACACATTATGTCTGACCTATCAGATGGAACCTCAGAAAAAAAAGCGATCAAATTTGACGGTTGTCCATGTCACAGATTGTTGGCTATATTCTTCCCATGATATTCTCATGATATTTATTTATATCATATCCAATTGTGATGTAATTCCAACCTCCAGCCCTTGAATCAGCCACACATGAATTCCCATGAAAAGATATAAACGAAAATCAGCCACAAATTCGTGGGATTTACCCTCTGGTTATTTAACATAGCCATGGAAAATCTCTTATGAATGGAGGTTTTAAAGGGAAAATAGTCCAAGATTAGCCATTTTTCTATGGCTATGTCAGTCATAACCAGAGGGTATTTTCTCATGAAAATCAGCTACAAATCCCATGACTTCCCATAAAATCCCCATGAAACGACCATGTTTCTTGGTAAATTTCCAACCTCCAGCCCTTGATGCGGTCCGCTCCAGCTGACACCACAGACCTGGAATCACGGGGAGACTAGTTGAGACCAAGAAATAGATCATCTATGAGGGTTTGCACATCTTTATAGTCTATACAAATGGTTTATAAATGTTTATAGAGTATACATATAATTGATGAGTTACAATGGTTATAGAATGGTTATAGAATGTTATAGATTATTTACAGTGGTTATGTGTCACACTAACATAGATGTTATAATGAACATGTATACTATATAATATAATATTATATAATGATTATGGCTAGGAGATAATTTTCCGCGATATGGATTTTTTCAAGCTAGTCTCGATGGCTTCGGGAATTTCCCAGCCACGTTCAATGACACCGGATGGTAATGTGGTTTAAAGAGCAAGTTTTTCATCGGGTTTCATCCGATTGGACCATGAAAGAATGGGGATTCCGCCGCGGCAAAAATGATGACATGATAGGATTGGTCGGGGGGAGGAAAAATCTCGGGTTGAAACTGATGAGCACTCATGATCCAACATGGCACTGGTCATGAGATTGCTTTTGCAGGTGCAAAATCACGTGATCCAACCAATTCATACCAATTCTGGGATAGCAGACGCGAAGATCCCGGATTTGAAATGTCAGTTTATAGATGTTCATGGATTTTCATGATCAAACTGAAGCTAGGTTAAAACAAATGGTCGTTCCATCCATCATCCAATCTTTGGATTCATGGAAGCATCTCATTTGTCCAGTAATCCGCGCTCCAGTCTCGATGGGCAAAAAGCTCACCGTACTTGATAGGTTTTTCCACTGAAGTACTATCCATGAAAATTTGCAGTAGATGACTCCTTTCTACCGGAAACAAACCGGTTTTGGAATCGTTTTTGCTGGATGTTGCATGCAGGTGGTACCACCACTTTCAGTGCAGAATATGTTCGCCATTTTCCAATAAAATAGCCTGGCACTTCACACACCCCCCCCCGGAACTTTCCCCATGCCTTCTTACTGGGGAGCACCCACTTGGAATATCCGCCTTAGGTCGAGTGTCTTGCGACACCGCGATCATTTTCAGCTCAAGCTGTAGCATATCTTTAACATTCTTTAACTATAAGTTGAATTTGTACCTTCTGTTTGGGATCCGCACACTTCTTGGGTACACGGACACATGGCCACGGCATGATCTAATGTTTCTGGTCGTCTTAGAGTTGCTACAGTCGTTGTAGCTGTGTTGCCAACCAAAGGCAACCAAAAATACCACAAGAGATCATGTGGTGGGCGATTTCAACCCACCTGAAATCTAGTGATGAATCAACAGCTATGATATGGGACTACATTCCAAGAAAACCCAGAGATTCTGGGTGACATCTGATGTATCATGAAAATCCTGATAGCTTTAGAACCTAAACAGAAACCATATTCCGGGAATGCGTAATCTTTGAAGTTCGCCATCCCCATAGGCGATGTACAACAGCTCGAGTTCATCATTATGTCACTCGATTTGAAAGTTGATGAAGAATTTCTTCAGAGTAAGTCCTTCAGCGGATTGTGGCCATCCAAACCTTCGCAACATTCCGGGAATACCATGGAATACCATGCGAATACAAGATTAATACAGACGAATCCTATGGTAGTCCCTTCTTTCAATGGATTGGTTAATGGGAAAATTTACAGGAAACCATGGATTTTCCCATTAAATATAGAGGTTTCCTGTAAATTTTCCCTTAAACCAATCTAGTGAGCTTTTGGCATCTCCGACTTCACCCCCTGGATGCCCAGGAACTGAACTTCTCCCAGAAGTGCGCAACGTAGGATGGATCCACCAGGTTCACAAACCTCGACTCGACGCCAGATGGCCGGGGCCAGAAGGGCGGCTGGGTTTTTCCACGGATTTTAAAGGGAAGTTTTAAAGGAAGGGTGGCTGGAAAAGGCTGTTTTAGGGCAGTTGAAGGGACCATCAATGCGGCCAACTGAGTTCAACAAAAAGGAGGCATTCAGCGGAAAAAACTGAAGCTTTTTCATCGCAAACAACATGGAACAAGAAAACGGAGAGAGTGCTAGTTACCGCTTCTGCCGTCCAAGTCGGCAAGGTTGGCCGGATGATCACCGCAAATGTGCCTAGTCGAAAGATGTCCAACGTCATGTCAATGCCAAATCGGTAAGAAATCTCGATATCAACTGCTGCAGTCGAATGATGGCAATCAAGTTGTGAGGTTTTTGTTTGGATCTATTCCCTGGCACCCCAAGTTTTGACGGTCTTTCACCTTTAACCAAAACTGATCCCCTGCAATAGCTGACAAAAAAAACACCTGGCAGAGTGAACATGCACACTGATACATCAACACCTTCCGGATGTGCTAAAAACTTTGCATGCCATTATGTTGTTCTTTATGAGTGGTGCATTGAAAGGACATGTATTTCCTGCAGATTCAGGCAGGTTTCTCGCTTGAGTGGTAACATTATTAGTATAGCCAGTATAGAAATCTCAACAAAAAACATGTTATAAAAGCAATGTGTCCTTTATTTTTACAGGATTGATACACTGCATACATTGTAAATATCATGAAATTTCATATGTATATGAAATTGTACAATAACATGTAAGTATATATATATATATATACAGAGAGATAGATAGATAGAGATGGACATTCTATATCTAGTTGGCTGAAGTATAACAATCACAAACCTTGAACGAGGTCATTTTTGGGATTATTCCCCCAATCCCACCCATCATTTGTGCCAATGGTGACGTCATTGAGGGTTGTATAATAATTGGCCATCAAAAATTAGCAGCAAGTTACCATGTAAACATAACGGGAACGATAATATCAATGTTTTTCTTTTTAGAATGTGCGTGCATATGTGGACAACTGAAAAAAAAAACAAGTTTATTGTTTTGTTTCTCGAAACAATGGGCATAAACATCAACACTTCCGTGCAATCACTCCTTGGCGGTTCATCCCATTTAGTAAATGGGCTACACCCCTGCAATGACGTATTGATATCCCCAGCTTTCCCTTGGGCAATTTAACGTAGCGACATAGAAAATTGCCATAGAAATAGTGGATTTTCCCATTAAAAATGGTGATTTTCCATAGCAAAATGTAAACGTTTACCAGAGGGTATATGGCAATTCTTAGGGCCACGATACGCGGGATGCATCGTCTCCATCCCTCGGCCCAGTCAAGCAACGCATAGCCCAAGCAGGCACGGGATTGGAAGTCAATGGGCAGGTACAGGAAGTTGTACCTGGATGCAGCCATGAGAAATCAAGCTAATCAAGCTAATCAAGATGGGGATGATGCATGGTGGACGTGTTCATTTTCATGTCTCATACTTTTCGGCATTCACACTGAAAAAAACAACGCAACAGCAGATGCAACACTTCCAGAGTTGGTTGCACAAATCCGTCCCTTCCTGGGAAAGCCATGGGATATACCCATCAGCCAAGTTTTGATGGTTAAAAGTCTATGATGTTCGGTAAAATCCACCAGTTTGATTGACACAAATACAGTACACTGTGTTGGCTAAATCCATATGAGTTTCTGATAACCATCTGGTAAACTAACATAGCTATGGAAAATCACCATTTCCAATAGCTATGTGAAATTACCAGAGGGTAATCAGAAAATGAAAAAACATGTTGTGCTTATCTCCCGATGACAGACATGCTGACCATCTCCATCAGGGGCACTTTCCCTCAAAGCCTTCATTGTCCAGCATGGCCATCCTCAATGTCGCCACGGGGATCTACACTGGTGAAAATGGGGTAATTTCAGTTGTTTCCCATGTTCAACGTGAAAAATGGGATCTGTCATGATGTATCATGCTATAAATCATGATATATCACATATCATATATATATATATATGAACATTTGATAATAATTTTCACTGGCTTGAAACAAACAAAAAATGGGGACGGATCGCTATACTAAGCATCATTTAGAGTGACGTCTCAGCGTGAGGTCGTTATCATCTACCAATATATGTAATTTGTATACCCCCCAGTAATCAAACATGGCTTGCTGCATCCGTTTATAGCTGGTTTTGCCATAGTGCCGGGATTTCCATTTGCCATGCTTGAGTACTGGATGGTATATTATAAATATATTCATAAAATATACAATCCCATCAAATATATATTGCATGATTATATCCCGCCATTGTGTAAGGCTATTATTGTATATTGTAAATCCCTATTGTTGACGGTCATATCCCGCTATAAATGTCATATAATGTAATATTTAACCTGTCTAAAATCGAATTTCAAACGCATTTCTGCCAGTGTCAATATTTACACCCTCAAATGCCGCCAAACGGTTTTTGAATGTTCAGATGAGAGAGCACAGGAACGGGCCACAATTGACCGTGGGCGCGAACGAACATTGGGACCCCAAAGAATGCAGAAACAAACCTTGCAGTTCATGCATGCTTGGGATTGGCCACCCAGTGGGTGGACAGTGCATCACTTCCCAAAAAACAACACTTCAATTGGGGCCAATAAGCAAGCAGAAACCCCAAGTCGCGGGTGAATATCTGTCATGATGTCAAGGCGCACAAAGGTATAAGTTTGAGCCAACACGTTTTACCCGAAACTGAATGGTTTCATCAACACATACTGATCCCGAAAGGTATATCCTACTTTGCGTCTCCCAATTCTATGGGGTTGTAGTAACGTTTCACTCCACATGTATCCTCGAGACATTTCACCTGGCAGAAAACTGTCTCATTTCTATGATTCTATCCGTTTTTTCGCACATTTGCACGTGACTTGAGATTGCTTTCCCATGAAAATCAACATTGTCCAACTAGCCATGTTTAACTACCACAGAGATTCATTCCAAATTCACCCCTTCAGAAAACTATTGATCATCCCAAATCTCAAATCATCGAAATCCTGAGACAATCCCTCAATAATCCTTGATCAGTCCCCCAAAAAATCCCACAACCAGGCAATTGTAATCCACAATGCGTTCTCGATATAAACCTGATACCATACCTGAACTCCTTATTACCTAATGTGGTTTTTAGAATTATAGTTGATATTAAATGATTTAATCAACAAATTCCATCAAGATCATCAAGTTGGTGCACATTGATACTAGTACTGTATTGCATGTATTTTTAGTCATCACACCAACAAATGCACATCTTAGACCAACCATGTCCCACCTCTTGATATTTTTCCAAGCGACAGCATTTGCCGTGTATAGTTATTGGGAAGGTTCCGCAGCATCACCTCGGAACAACGGCCGTTTTTCGGCGATGCGAGAGGAAACACAGTAGATAAATTTGGTGTTCATGGATTGCTCATGGATGTTTTATGGATTTTTCATCGATGGATTTTTTCGTGGATTTTTGTCGTGGACTTCATATGGATTTTCGGGGTTTTGATTGATGTTGATCCACAGTCTATCACCAGTCCATTTTGCCAGGTCAAAATGCATGGTTTCCACTACCCACCTCGATGGCACCTTTGATAAATCGAATCAATGGTCCATGGGAAAACATGGGGGCGGATTCTGAAGTCGTGATCCCCAAGTCACCATATAAGTTTCAGTTCTAAACTCATCTTGCATGACTTTCACTGGATTGGTTAATGGGAAAATTTACAGGAAACCCCTATATTTTATGGAAAATCCTTGGTTTCCTGTAAAATTTCCCTTAAACCAATCCAATGAGACTTGGATGATCTTGGATGATTTGGGGACTACGCCCATGACGAAACGGAAACCTCCGTATGAGGTGAGTGCCAAGGCCGGAGAAATGTCCAAAGCTCAATCGAATTGTTACCCTATGGTAAACTAACGTAGATCTGGAAAATGGTCCATTCGAAAATGGTGATTTTCCACGTCTGTGTTGGTTTACAGGAGGGTGTATTGTATAATAGAGCAACTGCTAAAGAACCAACAGGCTGTAGGACTCTAGGAATTAGTAATTGTTTTTCATTGGCAAGCTGGCTTAGATACGAAAACGATCTGTGCTTCTGAAAGAAAAGCTGGTTAGTCCATATCCCCATTGTGGAAGATTAAACTGTACTAGAGTACCTATCCAAGGTTAACCCAGGTAGGTGACAGAACCTTGGTTTATTCCCAGGATGTTAAATTGCATCCATCATCATCTATCTATTGAAATCATGACTTTGACTGGTCAAAACCCATTGAAATCTCAGATTCATTGATTCTGTATCCACATTATCCGTTCAAAATGCCCAAAAAAGATAGATTGAATCCTGAAAACTCAACATCCCAAAAAATCCAAAACAAAAAAAAAACATGAACCATCACCAAATGGTAGATTTAATGATCCATGAAATCTCCATCAATCATGAACTACTGTTGGTGATATCCGACGGAAGTTGTTAATCCAAGTCACGGTGGTGCACTCCTCCAAGGGCAGGTCGCCTTGCTGGTCACAGCTATGGGATATACCCTCTGGTTATTTAACGTCGCTATGGAACCCATCACCATGTTGAATAGATAGAGCATCATGTTAAAAGAGCCATTTTCCATAGCTATGTTAAATAACTGGAGGGTAACATGATATAAATTGATACAACTGATATTAATATGTATTTTTTCATTATGGAACCATCGACAAGAACGGGACTTCATTTAACTTAGGTACGGAAAAAGAAAAACAAACGTTGATTTCATATTGTTCTCTTAGCAGGATTTGGGATGTAACTCATGTAACTGATATAACAGTAGGAACTTAACTTTGATATCATTGAAAATTGTTGATCATTCCGAAATTTGATGGTTCACTTCGTGATTTTTAAAGGTCCCTCGAATATAAAACAATAGTAAACACCACCATGTTAGGATCCCAGCTATGTGTATGTCTCGCTTTGAATCCACCTTCTGGGGAATGTTTATCATATTTGGCACTTCATCATCCCCGGCCATATTTTCATGGCCAAATCCTCGTTTTTCATCACCTTGGATGGTTGAAAAATCATGAGAAAAAATTTATGCAAATCCCACGGTTTTAATGCAGAATGATCTTTCATGTGGCAGGGAAACTCCTAGTAGTTTCTAGGCTCGCATTTCATGGGGAATATGGATACCTATAGCTCTAAAACCCTAAAACTCCGAACCACTGGAGAGACAATCAATCAAGAATCTATCACATGTAACATCAACTGTTGACAACCTTTAGGAAAATACGATTCTGTGAATCTATGTTACTTGAATTGTTTGTAATATGATTTAAACATATTCTAAACTATTTCACTACACTACATTTTGTAACATTGTATAATTAATAACAACCCTGAAATGATTGTCACCAATATTGAATCAAATAATTTGGGACAATTTGGGTATTTGCTAACAAGAACCATGGGGGTATATAGGAATGTGTGCAACCGACATGATCAATACTATACTCTCTGGGAATCCAATTTGCAATGCCAACTGAAGGCTGGATGGTGATGTTCAATTTTGATTTGTTGCTTAGTAATTTCGACCGATCTTAGAAATAAAATGGGAGTCAGTCTAATTGAATCACTATCCCGAGCTGTGATAAAACTTTAACAAATGTCGGAGACCAATATCCAGTGTCAGTTTGTAGTCCTTCTCCGTCACATTCATGCAGTTTCCTTGACCATCATCGTTTGTGTCTCAAATGTCATGGACATACAGTAGATGAACACCAATCAGCCTGCGATGATGATATGTTTTCCATGATTCTCCATGATTTTCACATATCATGGTCAATCTTTGATAGTCCACAAAAAAATGTTGGTTATGGTTATGTTCCATTTATAACAAAAACCGAAGGATTAAACCTACCCATCCAGTTGGGGATGAAAAAAACGAGGGTTCCTTCAAATAGGGCTACCCCCAAATCATCATAAATCATCCACTTAAAAGATATGAACTGTTCCATGAACTAAACCCTCCAGCTATTGGGGTCAGCTATTGTGGTACCCCATAACTTAGGAAAACCACCATATGGTACTGTATCCCCCCTTGATGGTTCTCCCATTGTTGTTGATTGATCCACATTATTGCTACTATTTTCCCTGTGATTGATATCCCATTACTAAATGATTCATATCCCATTATCAATATATTCCCTATGATTTACCCTCTGGTAGACTAACATAACTATGGGAAATCACCATTTTTAATGGGAAAATCCACTATAAATGGCCATTTTCAATAGCTACGTTTAATTAACAAAGGGTAATTCACATAAAAATCACATGATTGATGGATCATTCAATCCTATGATTCTCCCTAAATGGGAATTATCATTGATGATACTCCACATAGTTGTTGATCCTCCCATTGATGCTTAATGACATCACATGACTCTCCCATTCGTGATGCATATCATGCTATTATCCCATACATTGTGGATTATTATCCCGTAGGAAACCACATGATTCCTAAGAAATTATTATCCCATACTCATGGTTCCTCCGTAATTATCCTTATCACATTCCCATACTTCCAGCTTTTTGGATGGTTAGTGAAATCATCTTCAATCATCCAAGATTATCCCAATAGTTAGCTTATCCCCATGATTATCCAAGATTATCCCAATAGTTAGCTTATCCCCATGATTATCCAAGATTATCCCATGATTATAACCATCATTTTTCAATCCCCATTAGATTATCCCAAGCTACATGGCCTGGTTCCAACGTAACAAATCTGCCCAAAACCTCTGGGAAACCCGTGCATTCCGCAGGTCTCACGGACATGTTCGATGCCCGCAACTTGCCTCGGTGCTTAAGGAGGTTGCAACGACAAATCACTGGGGACGTAAAAAAAAAACATGGGAAATACATTGGAGATGTTGTATAATGTTGTATAGATACTTGGAAATACTTGGAAATACTCGGAAATACTTGGAAATACTTGGAAATACTTGGAAATACTTGGAAAAAATGGAATATACCCTCTGTAATTCGACATGGACAAATAACGAACAACAAATAATGGACAAATGATGGACAATGATGGGCCACTCTGGGCCAATATAATTTTTGTGTATGTTGTTTGATCCACCTCTTCAAGCTAGACCGATTGGGATCATGCCAGAATGGACTTAAGTGAGATGAACAATAAGAAACACAACGCATGTTTAGAATGACCAAACATCAAGTGTGACACAAACATCTCTCACACGGAACTGGACCATCTTGCATCACAAATCGAGGTCCGAAATTTGACAATTTCACAATCTGGAAATGTTTTATCATTCAACAAATCCATCAGTTCAGTGTTTGGAATTGGTTGGAATCTTGTAGGAAAACCCATGGTTGCTTTTGTCCAAAGGGTTGGGTGAACAAATGCGGTTCTTGCCAGTGCTCGGGATGCACCTCAACCAATGTCAATTTTGGGATCCGTCTTACATTCAGCGTTGTCGGGCAATGTGTTGGCGAATCAGAAATGTTACATTTTGTTTGTTGAAAAAAGTCACGAACAAAATTCGTATTGTTTGTGTTCTTTTTGTGGGGCAATGGTGGTGAAGAACCCCTTCCAATAAAAACATGGACCTTTTGGCACTCTGAGGCCCCAACTGGATCGCCAAGCCTCCTTAACACCAAACGACGAAATAGAAACATGGTTCCAGCATATTTCAACTAAGAATCGAGAATTCATTCCGGTGAAACATGCCAAGATCGAACGGTTTGACTTGTGATTGTGATCACCGCAGAACGACAATTGAAGTGTTTCCGGATGATGCCGAAGTGGAAACAACACGCCTCGTGCAAAACATGTTGGGTTTGCAATGTGTTTGTCCAGCTAGAACTTGTCAAGAACGTTCGATAGACATCTGATTGTAATGCCGCAATATGTTCGGAAAAAGTGATGCCTGCAAAACGCGCGGTGCGATTCAAATTGCCACCCCCAAGCACGGGATTCTTGAGCGCGATTAAACGTGGTTGGGCAAAACGAACCTCTACGCGCATGACGCGGCCGAAGTCCTAGTTTGGCTGCAAAAAATGTTTGCCCGCTGCTAAAAAAACGATGGCCAGCTCCACGCTCCCAGCACTGTTGGCAAAACATTGCTAAAAACCATCCAACTGGAAATGGTTTTTTATCGTCTTACTAAAATTCGAAATTTATTTTGTCAGCAGATTGCATTCAATTTCACTTTGCATTCTTTCCGTTGGAGTTCATGGCCACCATGCATATTGGAAGGGGCGTGCCTTGGCGCAGCAGGCGTGGAGAGGTTCAAAAACTTGACAACGGCAGACGCGGGAAGGGGGCAGCAATCAAACATGGCAATGGGAAACGGCAGATAAAAAGACATCTAAATTTCAAAGTAATGTATTCACTTGGCAACCTGCATGTGACCTCACGCCATTTGTTCGCTCTCCGGTCTCTTCCAACCTATCACTTGCAAACCTCAGTTTTATGACCGCTGACTGTCTTCTCTCTGTCAGTCGATGCAGTATTTGGGGGGGAATGTTGGCCTCAAGGCGTAGCTTTACTTAGGGGGACTTGAAACGGGATAAGTTTTGCTGTTTCATCTCTTCAGTATTTTTTGAATACTGCACATGAACCCCCTTCTTCTTTGATGGATCATGGACACTACAGTATCCCCATGTTTCCAGTACCAGGTAGTGCCCGGCCCATGCCCCAGCGGAAGTTTCGAAAAAAGAGGGCGAATTATGAGGAATCAATGGCCTATAGGAAAGTTTTTGCGATGCAGAAGCAAGGACTTGTTGAAGTTGCGAGGTGCATCAATGAATGAGCAAAAAGTTGAGATGCGAATGAAATCACATGAAAAATCCATGCACAACTGACCGAATGAACCAATCAATCAATGAATCAGTGAACCAATGAGTCAATGAATGAGTGAATGAATTAGTGAGTCGACGAATGAATGAATCAGTGGTTTAGTGAATCAATGCCTGGGTGAATCAATACATCAATCAATAAACCGATGATTCAGTGAATCAATGAATGAGTGAACTGGTGAGTCGATGAGTCAATAAATCAGTGCTCCCATGAAGCAGTGAATCAACGAATGGATGATGAGTCGATGAATCGAATGCATCAATGAATCGATGATTCAGTGAATCAAAGAATGATTGAATCAGTGACTCGATGAATCAATGAAACAGAGAATCAATGAAGCAGCGAACCAACGAATGGATGATGAGCCGATGCATCAACAAGTCAATGCATCAAATGAATCGATGATTCAATGAACCCATGATTCAATGGATCAATGGATCAATGCTTAGGTGAGATTTTAAATTATAATTCAAGTTATAACCCTAGTTATAACATGTTATAACATACTTAGTAAGTCATAATTTTCTTCATAATTTCCAATNAAAATGTTCAAAAGGATTTACAAAAAAGGCATAATCTATTGGATTGAACGGGTTGTGAATATGCTGTAGTCCGTGTTGCAAATGTGAAGCCGACTTTATCTCAAACAGAGCTCAGAAATGGAGAACATTTTCTTATTTTCAGACTCTTTGGGGGGGACCCTAACCCAAAAAACGAAAAAACCTTGGAAAAAACCAAAAAAAAAAAAACAAATAAAAACAACAATATTTTCAGACTCTTTGGACTGGGGTGGGGGGCTAGGCAAGAGTCCCAAAATAGTTTTTTGTTTATATTTTTTGCTTTTTGTTTTTCCAATGTTTTGTTGTTTTTTGCTTTCTTGGTGTGTGTGTTTTTTTATTGTCTAAAGAGGGAAGGCCTTTTTTATTTTCTGGAGGTGGCCCTGTTTGTGATTTTTTCTAAGCAGGTAGTGTCAACCTCTGTTCAGAGGAAGAAAACATANTGCAGTCTTGGTTCAAACCAAAGTTTTGGCTAATTTTTGAAACAAATGTTTTCCCAAATGATCAATTTCCTTATTTAAACCCCTTCAAAAACAGCACTTTGAGAAGCTCACAAAGGGAACCCCCATGAGCCCACGTCCCCCCCAACTAGTAGGCAGAGTTCCCCCAAATAAATCAACACCCTTGGCCCTTTGAATTTTTTTGGTTGAAAAGGAAAATCAATTGAAAGTAGATTGATACCAATTAAATCCCCACTTAAGTTCACGATCCTGATTTCTAATTATACGATTTCTATTGGATTTCTCTGGGTTTTCTTTGCGGTTCCTATAGCATTTCTAAACGGTTTCTATGGNCGATTTCTATTGGATTTCTCTGGGTTTTCTTTGCGGTTCCTATAGCATTTCTAAACGGTTTCTATGGGAATTCTGAAGGATTTCTATAGTGTTTCTAAATCGTTTCTACAAGATGTCTATCGGAATTCTATGATAGAATTCCTATAGGATTTCTGTGGGGTTTCTGATAAGATTTCTATGGGATTTCTGTGGAATTTCTNTCCTATAGGATTTCTGTGGGGTTTCTGATAAGATTTCTATGGGATTTCTGTGGAATTTCTCTAGGATTCCTATAAGATTTCTGTAGGATTTCTGTTGGGGTTCCTATACGATTTCTATGGGGTTTCTAGAGGATCTCTGTGGAATTTCTGTTCTGTGGGATTTCTATATTGAATTCCTCTAGGATTTCTATAAGATTTCTGTAGGATTTCTATGTGATTCCTATAGGATTCCTTATAGGATGTTTATGGGATTTCTATGGGATTAGCATGGAATTCCTATAGGATTTCTATAAGATTTCTCTAGGATTTCCATAGAAGTTCCATTGCGGTTTCTATGGGATTCCCATAGGACTTCTATGGGATCGCTATGGTTTCTTCCTATAGGATTCCTATAGGATTCCTATGGATTCCTATAGGATGTAATTGGGATTTCTATAGGATTTCTATCGGAATTTTATTGATAATATCAATACCACCCTTTACTAATCCTTAGATCTCTTCAGGTTCAAAAGGAAAATCAATTGAAAGTAGATTGATATCAATTGAAATCCTCACTAATTAATCTTTACATATTTTTTGTTTAGCAAGAAAATCAATGGAAAATAAATTGATTTCAATTGAAATCCTTGCTTCTTCCTTTAGATTTAAAAGGAAAATCAATTGAACGTAAATGGATTTCAATTGAAATCCTTGCTTC
>BGPT01000038.1:276595-322808 GCA_003297045.1 Symbiodinium sp. clade C Y103 | reverse complement strand
CAATCCCTCCTCGAAGCCCGCTCATTTTACATAAAAAACAAAGCTTGAAGCGGCGCAACCGCTGTAAGAAAAAAACATGGTTTCATTGTGATAAAAACCTTTTTTTTTTGAATTTTCCAAAGTTATGAAGAAGGGACAAAAATCATCATTTTTAATTCTCTTCATAATTTCCAATAATTTTTTGTATAACTGACATTATNTTGAATTTTCCAAAGTTATGAAGAAGGGACAAAAATCATCATTTTTAATTCTCTTCATAATTTCCAATAATTTTTTGTATAACTGACATTATAACTAATCATAATTTAAAATCTCACCTAAGTGTCTCAATGAGTCAATGGTTCAGTGAATCAGTGAATCCAGAATCACAAACCGATGGTTCAGTAAATCAATGAATGAATGCATGAATGAATGAATGCATGCATGAATGAATGAATGCATGAATGACTGCATGGTTGGTTGAATGAATGAATGAATGAATGAATGAACGAATGAACGAGCGAACGAATGAACGAATGAACGAATGAACAAATGAACAAATGAACGAATGAACGAATGAACGAATGAACGAATGAACGAATGAACGAATGAACGAATGAACGAATGAACGAATGAACGAAAGAACGAATGAACGAATGAACGAATGAACGAATGAACGAATGAACGAATGAACGAATGAACGAATGAATGAATGAATGAATGAATGAATGAATGCATGAATCATTGAATGAATCAATGAATCAATGAATCAATGAATCAATGAATCAATGAATCAATGAACCAATGAATCAAGGAATCAATGAATCAATGAATCAATGAATCAATGAATCAATGAATCAATGAATCATGGAATCAATGAATGAATGAATGAATGAATGAATGAATGAATGGCTGAGTGAATGGCTGAGTGAGTGAGTGAATGAGAGAGTGAGTGAATGAACGAAGCAATGACAAAGTGAGTGAGTGAATGGATGGAGGGATGAGTGAGTTAGTTTTTTTGTCGAGCTACTTCTTCACTCAGCGACTTCTCCGACTTTTCTGAGCAGCCTCTTATCTGGGCTACTTCTTCTGTGACCCTGCTCCGAGCTGCATCCCAGCCAGCTCTTCTGTAGCTTCTGCAACCCAAGTCTCCTCTTCCCGCAGCTGTTACAATGGGCTTAACGGCCTCAAGCTGCAATCCCGATTGCCCGGAGCGTAGCAGCATCACTCATGCTTTGCTGCGCGCAGCCGTGCCAATGCGTTTTGTCACAGCCGGTTGCAAACTTCACGGCAGGAGCGTCGCATCACATCGACCAACTTTCGCGCATCCTCAATGCTTCATGGGTGTCAGTGCGTTCACATTTTGAAATGCACATCGAGCTCTCCCTTCAGTCCAGTGCACTTTTTGTCGGCAACTTTTGCAGACAGATCTAGGCCAGAACCCACGGGAACAGAGACACTACATGGGCGACCCCGGGGGCCACATCGCCCGAAAAAACACAGGGTTTCGCGGCCCAGAATGTTTTCACCCGTGAATCCACACGCTTCCGAACTGTTACACTTCCCAGCTACTTGATGATGGGGTTGACATGATGAAGTGGTTGACACGATGGTGTGAATGCTAACCATGACCATCGTCCGCAGCTCGGAAGTGCTCTAGCTGAACTTCCTTCGATAAAACCTCGTGGGAAGCCACTGTACCTGACACCCAATGATATCCGAAGCATTTCTGAAAGGGGCCAATCCATACTTGGATGTGCATCACAGCTCACAAGTGGCTTGTGTGTATACATGGTTATACATGATTATACATGCATCTATATATATATATATATAGATTACATGTATATATGCACATGAAAGTTTGACCGTCAATAGATGGGTTACTATGTGGCCTATGAGCCACGCATGAATCTGGGATGAATCCAGCCTTCCGTCATCCGCGTCATTTTTCCATAGATTTTCCAATAGAATTTGGATCAAAGCAGCGCTCTTGGGGTTTTCTCTTGGGGTTCAAGTACCTCAAATTCGATACTTTGATCCCTGGTTGTTGTCAGGTCCCTAGATTGTTTTTGGGACAGTCCAGCTGTCATAAGCCATGTAAGATCTTTGGATCCAGATGGTGGGACCAGTGGTTGGAAGATGACTAGAATGGCACTTGGATGCTCTTGGATTATCACAAGAATTGGTTCCATGGTACATGTCCATGCTCTAGGTCTTTTATCATTGCATTTTAATTCTAAGGGTGCCCAATTGCTACTCAGTGGTTTTTACTATATCTGTGGCTCAACTCCTTCAATTTGGGGGGATGGTGACAAGCCAAAGTAAACGATGTATACATGTTTTTTGGGGTATGCATGGGTTACCCGTGATCCAATCAAACAACAAATGAGCAGGAGACCTTACACTTGTGTCAGGCATTGAAGCCCTAAGCCAAAACCAGACTGTCATAGATTACCAACTGTGCTGGTATATCTGTACTACATATGTAAATGTATGTATATATATATATACATACTGTATACATACCTAGGCCATGTTTGATTGCCGGAGTGCACTTACAATCAGGTGTGTACATACATACATACTGTAAAATTATCTATGCACATACCTGCAAGGTGGGGACGAATAGATAGCTAAGCTAGTTTATAACCCAAACATCTAGGGTTTGTGGTATATACGACCATATTTATATATATAGCTAGTGGAGTTCATAGACCAACAAAAATCACGCTTTGTGGCACCTCGTACTAGTCACTAGGTGAACTACCAAGTGGGATCTCATCTGCTCCATGGTGCCGGGAGGAAAGCATGACCATTTTACACACCCACAAATGACTGGAGTCATGGAGGCAAACATACGTTGCGGAACGTATGGGGTGAGGATTGTGTTTGTGAAATGTCTCGACTATGGTCTCTGGGATATATTTTTTTGGGTCCCTAAATGATATCAAAAAAACAAACGCATTTTTTCAGGATGTTATCTCATCCCCAGGTTTCATTGGACTTTCCCTCCACCCCCCAGCATGTGGTTCCATCTGCACCATCCAAAAAATAACGTGCCTTTTGTTTTTTGGAGAGATTCAAACTGCAAGAAACTACCATCGAAGATTCATCAAAACTATAGGCTTTACCCTTCAAAACTATAGGTTTACCACCATTGGCTGAAATACCATCTCCACAACGCCCCCTTGTCTCCTCTCCCTCCACATCCTTTCCTGGAGAGACGGGGAAAATCTCCGATGGCCAATTTTCTACAGAGCTATGGCCTGGTATGGCCCATTTGAGGTTGATTTATATATCAATTAGAATGACTATTTTCCATAGCGAACTGATTGCCGGAGGCTATCATCGAGGTACGTAGCATTGCTTCATCATAATGTCATAAAGGATGAGTGAGGATTAAGTGCAATAATTTCACCATACGCAGCAACTCGAAATTCTTCGTGGTATTTCATCATAATTCACACAATAACCATACTTTCCCGCAATAAAACACAGCTATGGAAAAAGGTATATGATTTACCTCGGAAAAATGGTGATTGTCCAGTTCTCTTTGTAGACGGTGAACCACATATATCCCATTAGATCTCCATTCATATCCTCATTCACCCCCTGCATGTGGGCCCCCTAAACCTGATTTTTGTTGCTTTATGTTCAGCGCATGAACTAGTTCAATATAACTAGCATAGACCGAGTCGTTACGTTTGAGTCAGTTAGTTGCCACAACTTAGAGCAACTTAGTGATTTCGAACTTGAGGGTCCAGCTGAAGTTACACATGGCTATAACCTTGGTAGTAGCTAAATTCAAATTGGATCCCGCAAAACCAAACCACAAAACAAGACACACGCGCCAAGCTGAAGTAATTTTTTACGGGCATCTTGAGCCAAAGTCAAAGACCGATGGACAAATGTGTGGACCTGAAAGGAGGGATGTACTATACTATATACATATGATGATTATGGGTGCTCAACACGCCATAATTTTCAAGCCCCCCCTCGTCCTGAACTGTACAGGTCCAGCTTAGGAAAAGCGAATTGCCGGAGGGTGCGCAAGCCTACGGACTACTGCAACTCCTAAGGATGGCTTAAGCTCAGATGAGGCACTGATGGCAGGATTCACTCACTGAACCGTCATGCCTGGCGATTACTGTGCGTGCACCTACCGAATGCTTAATTACGGATGCTTGAAATCCAAATCAATGACCAATGCATGAAATCCAACCGGATGCAAGTATTAGTTACCAGTGTACGGATGCAGGACGGATGCAAATGGAGTGGCGCTTTAAGCAGCAGAACATCCAAACGGTGAGTGACACAAAAGACCAAGACAGTTCAAAGAGAAGTCCATGGAGATGGCAGGCAAAATCCAAAGGACGACTGCACGCTTGAAATCGAAACTGCTGAATTGAAGTTCGGAAATTGACATTGAATCTTACAGGCTTAGCCTATATCGTTGAATGCTCAGCAGGGTCAACGAATTTGAAGACAATGAAGTCCATGAATTGCCATCACGATTGAAATCCTTAAAGTAGACTCAACACTGAAATTGACTTGAAATTGACTATTGACCGACGAGAGCGGAAGAGCGACAAGCTCGCACTTGATGAAAGCTGCTTAGCAGATAACGGCCAAAGTCCATGCAACCAGTCAGGGTCAATATGCATGACAAAGGCTATGACTGACCAATGACTGATTCGCACTTAGTGCTGATTGAAGATTCCTTAGGACAAGCTGAAGCGCTTGGGCTTTGACGAGACGGCTGAAAATCCAAAGGCGGCAAGAGGATCGGCAAAGCACAAAGCTCCAATCAAACCAAGCTTGGCACAGCACAAACTTCATTGGACCGGCCGGCAATTGGAAGAGACAAGACACTAAAAAACCAAAAGCTGAACCAAAGCCACGAGAAAATCCAAAAGCAGCCAGGAGAATTGGCGAAGCACGACACTACCATCCAACTAAGCTCGGCACAGCACAAACCTCTTTGGGCTTACTGGCAATTGGCAGATAGAATACTTACGTCTTGATCCATCAGGAAGGTTTGCGGTGATTGGGGTCCGCGCCATTGTGGTCAAGCTGGCCCATTCTGTCGTGCTCAACCGGATCAACGCAGATCAGAGGCGCAGCACCATGTGATGGCTTAAAGGTGCCACCGAAACCTAAAATCAAAAGATCATTGGGTGTTGAACAGAAACACAAGCAACGACAATCAAGAGCCAATACGGCTGATAACCATCTAAATTTAAATCTGTTCCCCCAAAACCAAACCACAAAACAAGACACACGCCCCAAGCTGAAGTAATTTTCTACGGGCATCTTGAGCCAAAGTCAAAGACCGATGGACAAATGTGTGAACCTGAAAGGAGGGATGTACTATACTATATACATATGATGATTATGGGTGCTCAACACGCCATAATTTTCAAGTGTTATAAGCTCCCATAAATTGGGATATTCCAATATAACCCCCATAACATCCCATAACTATTTTTTTTTGCACTTACAATTGGAACTGCACTTCCAAGTATGGGGGCCGCACCTTGTGCGTGTTGTTTTTTTGTTTTGTGGTGAAATCCAACAAACGACCATGGCAGGGTACCCACCAACCCTCACCTCGCAACGGACGGCGGAGGGAATTGCGGCGAGATCCCATCTGGGCAAAGGCAATCTCGGCTCACTATAGGTCATGCGACATACCATTTGACATAGCTATTGAACATGGCTATTTATAGTGGATTTTCCCATTAAAAATTGTGATTTTTCATAGCTATTTTAGTTTACCAGAGAGTAATATGAAAACATGATGAAATATATGGAGAAACACAATGGAGGGTTTATGGATATATCTAACCAGCTACTTAAATTGGTGTGATTTTGTGGTGATCTAGCGACATGGGATAATGTATCATCAACAAAGATGTCGTGGATCATATGGTTTGTGTTCAAATTACGTGGTGAAATCGTCATGTTATGTGAATTACATGAGGTACTCCACGGTCAAAACATGGTATATGTTATCTGGGTATGGTCGTCCCACCATCATGAATAGGACTCCCCAATTCATGGAAATATATTAACCTCCAAGAATGAAATGATGACCATCACCTTAAAAAAAAACAACTCTTGACCCCAGCACGGGTGGGTATGATACACAATCCAAAACTGCGGATTTCGCGCACAATGCGAAATCACCCTTGACATGGAATGACACGGATAGGAATAGACTTTCGTTCAACAAAATTGATATTCAAGAAACATAGATGGTCATGAGCGAAAAATATGATGACAAACTCGAGTGAAACCATCATTGTTGGAACTTGTAGTCGGAAGGTACTGCCACTAGGGATGCAAAAAGAGAAACAATTCGACTGAGAGTACACCCATTCGGACTTAAATTGACATTCATTCTCTGAACCAGAAATTATCAGTCCTTGAAAAGTAGGAACTGGGGTATACCCAAGTACAATTTGAATCAAATTGGTCCCGAAGTCCTCATTGGTTTCAATACTAAGTCATGGTCATCTACCACTTGGATATTGTTAGTCCATTTAGAATCACATACATACATTATTTTAAGAATACGTGGAATATAAACTACTAAACCATCCATCTTTAAACATCTTTAAACATCTTTAAACATCTTTAAACATCTTTAAACATCTTTAAACATCTTTAAACATCTCAAACATCTTTAAACCACAAACTCTTGGAAAATCAAGAAGTTTAACGGTCGTCTCGCCCAAGGACAAGGCTCGGTTAGCTGAATTGGCACAGAACAATCGAGCCTACCCTTTCTGCACTCTCAACAGGCAAAATGGACAGGTGGCTATGGTTCAAAATTATGGTACCAAAAATGGTCATTTTTAATGGTAGATTAATATAAACCAACCAATTATAGGGTTAATGATTTTGAGCCATACCCAAATAGACACATAGTTGAAACTACCAAAAGCACCTGGAGGTTACCCGAAGGTTGTCTAGCATAGCTATGGAAAATCGCATCGATATAAATATGATAATATGATTGCTCTTCAATAAAACATAAATACACATAGACTTGGAACCCCCACCATTTCTAGATAATTCCTTAATTATGGAAAGCTGTGGATGTTCATATCATTTCAGATTGATATTGATTTATCGGAGAGTATCCCATATCTCCACGAGATTGTTTCCCAAACTACGGGTCACCACCCAGCTAACTTGGGTGAAAGAACATCCTAGATCTCCATTTCAGGATGTTTTTTTTGCCGGTGTTAACCCAACCATTATTATTCCTCAAATCCAATCATTCTTATGCTTGGATCAATCCACTCTTTGTTCAAACCCCTACTTTTTTTATGGTTAAACCCTATAGTTTGATGGTTAAGCCATGCTTCATCCATGTTCAGCCCATATATCTCCAGGCTTGGATCAATCCACATCCTCCCGATTTTCTCCCAACGTGTTTGGGGCCTGGTTCTTTTCGCTCAGCTCCTGATAGGGGGTAGCCCACATTTTCAGACTCAAAGTAGACAAAAACTGGGTGAACATGTACCCTCTGGTGATTTAACGTAGCTATTGAAAATGGCTATTTATAATGGATTTTCCCATTAAACATGGTGATTTTCCATAGTTATTGTTAGTTTACCAGAGGGTAAAACAAACATCTGGAAAAGAACATGTGTGAAAAGTGAACACTGCTGAGGATGGAGGGCGTTGCCTGGAATGCTATAATCATCACTAGCAGTTGTAGGTAGATATATGGGTATAGGGTCAACATGTCAAACCAAGGTACCGAAATGTATGGTTACATTTGTTACATCAAGATTATTGTGTTATTTTTTCGAATATCCCTTCTTGTAATTTGGTGGGGCATCCCACTTACAGGGATAACCACGTTCTGACTGGCTGGTGTCTTCACGGAAATCAAACAGTGCCCAAAGATTCACACCTAAGAAAAGGGGTTTAATGATGTTTAATAGTTTCTAAATAATAGTTTCTAAAAAGGTTGATTGATGTTGATTGGAATTAATAACCCAGAAACAAAAGGCCTCATTGATGATCAAGCAGTAACTGAGCTATTTGCACAGGAACAACTCACATTCCAGCCGGAACAAGTTGGGATAAAACGCCTATAACTATGGCAATTTAGAGAAAACTATGTAATTATGTATATATATATATATATTACATACATATATGCACACATGATTCAATCCTTCAAATCCATAGTTTGAGCAGTGTTCAAAACACAAAATGTCATCCCAAAAAAATACTGCCAGATTAAGAACGGAAATCCGAGCTCATAGATTGTGATTATTATAATGGTATTTATAGTCATGTATACCCTCTGGTAATCAACCATGGCAGTTGGAAATCCCTTATAAATGAAGGTTTTCATGGTACAATCAACAATAAATGGGTGATTTTCCATTGCTACGTTTGATTACCGGAGGCTAGCTTCAAATCATCATCAACCAACCAGGTATAACCCATATATTGACTCTAATCATCCCATTGTTATCCAATACCATCCCATTAATTCCATTTATTATTGGCTCTCGAACACATGGTCAATCTTTGTCCACAAAAGGATTAAACAACCCATCAAGTTGGTTGGGGACCCATTGAAATCCCATGACATTTCATAAAATTCCCATGAAATCCACATGGGTCCCTTGTTACTTTCTCTGGCCATGCCATTTGCTTGCGGCCGCTCCTTGCCCATCTGCTCCTGGCTGTGCCTTAGTTGGAACCAGGGACTTAACCCACAAACATTGGTACTTAAGCAACAAGAATAGGCGCTGAACCAACAAAAATTGGGACTTACTACACAAAAATGAACTCAACCAACAGAAATATGAACTTAATTAATCAACAAAACACTGAATTTACACGTGATTCATGACGGCGAAGTCGGTTCATCAGTGCAAATTGGTTTGCCATGAAGGTTGCACATAAATATATAACAATATGAGAATATGAAAATATTGAGTATATAGTGAATATAATATGATTGTAGATATATAATTTACATATAGTGATTCAAAATTGCGGGACCCACATCCAATTTTCAATGGCTCCCAGTAGACCTGAGTCAGGGGTGGCCACCACGTGGACCCATCTCGCATCATTTCCGTTCGGGCTCCTTCCTGTGTGGATTTGGTAGATTTGACCAAACAAAAGACTTGCATCCAACCAGCCAAAAATACGGAATTGATCATCAATGCAAATATAAGAACATGTGGACTTAATCAAGCAATATGGGTATCATAAGTATTTCAGAAATATGTGGAAAACTATGGGGTATGTGAACTTGTTTTAGCTGCATAGAAAGTGGCCACCGCACCAGTTGTAAGATGTTATAAGATGTCAACCCCCGGTGGTTCAAAGTCCTGGAAAGAAAAGTGAGAAACTAGTGGAAAGGGTACCGCTGGATGTAATTCGATATATATATATATATATATAATATAATATTCTACAAACATGAGCTTCAGTTCCACCCATCCAACCCGAGATTCATATGCCCCGCAAGCCAATGCTAGCTTAGTTGTGTTTACCAACTTCAAGTTACCTGTGGTTTGGGGGCCCCACTTTGTACGTGGCTGACAAGTAAACAACATGAAAACATATGAAAACAATAGTGTAGTAGTGATCAAACATGCAAAGAACTGGTTCAAGAAATAAAACAACGTATGTTTTTTCCTATGATCTATGGGAAGCAAAATAAGAAAGCCATGGTCCCTTTTAAAATTCCCTTTGCACCAACCAGCAGTGTTTCGGGTGGACTGAAGGCTCTGGCATTTTTTGGTTTCCTTGTCCGTTCTTATGTTTCCTGAATGTAGCAAAGCCATGTAAACCCAATGCCAGACCCTCCCCAATGACTCACCAGAAATGGGTGGGTATGAAGCATCAAACATTGTGGCTTGTGATTGGGTTTACCACACTACAGACTGGTACGTTCGGTATAATTTGAAAGAGATTGTCGCAACAAACCGATCGCCAAAACCGAAAATCACCATGGAAATTTGACATCATCCGGAACATCGTAATGTCAAGTCCGGATTGATAAACCACCCCCCCCCCAAGAAGGTAGGTACCTACGGAGAAGGTTCGGCCAAGATTTCACCCCTGGCCATCCCCCAAACTGAAGCTGAACCCAGGAACGGAACCGCGATAGCGGGAACCCAGGATTCAGCGGGCTCCTGGCCCGGAATTTCACAAGCTGGATATCCTCTGTACCATGCTGTACCTTCTGGTCGTTTGTTACATATATGGTATAGATATGTATAGATATGGGGTAGATGGCCGGTTTAGTTTGATTATTTACCTATTACAAGTAAGATCTATTTAGATGCTGACTTTCGATAAGTTGTGTTGAATTGCCAAATGGTCTCTGTGTATGTGTCTTTGTGTTGCTTGTGAAACCAAACCAATTCTATCCTCATGTGGGGATGGGTCAAAATTCAAGCCCTATGCGACCACAGACTTTAGTATATGTTCAATATTAACCATCTAATTGTTGGGGTACCCAATTCTGAGCCATACCCATGTGTAAGCTTGATTTTGCCAAATACATTGAGTTCTTTGACGCTTCAATCCCCGTTAATCAATGGATTGGTTTACCGGAACAACCACAGGAAATCCCTAGTCTTTACGACGATTCCAAATATGGGGTTGTCCTCCAATTCTTGTATTGGTTCTAATACACTCTGCTAAGCAAAGATGGCAATGAGCATCCACTGGTGTTTTCATGGCAAAATCATCCAACCAGCACATGGGATATGTTCTAGCCAACCATGTTAATTACGAGAGGATATGTTACGATTGGTTGGTTCAGTGAGTCTCCAAGTCACCATAAACGCAACGCAACAAACGCAGTCCTGGTGCATGGCTTGTCCGTTCATGAAATTAACCTCCCCACGGCACAGGGTTCAAAGGCTGAGTCTGGGATCCGCTGGGTGATGTTCAGTGAAGTTAGAATCTGGGGTATTGATTCTAATGACGTTTCTGACGATATACAAAGATACTGCTTCAATAACCATGTATGTGCTTTCAACTTTGAATGTTTCATAAGCATGTGTTCAACCTCTATTCCTGTTTTTAAAGGTTGCAGACCAGCTGAAACATGAATCTTCACTCGAGGATTCATCCCAACTTTTGCTATGGTCTAGACTTGGTCCATGGGTTTCTGAAGCTATCAGGTATGCCTAAAATCCATGGGTTTATCATCATTTTCCCTGTGAATGTCCCTGCTAGGAAAATGCAAATCAGCTGCCAGTGGCTGAGTACTTCTCACAACTTTTGTTCTCAATCTTTCATTCGGGGGCTTCTAAAGTCTTCAGCCGAACAAAAATTGGCAAAAAAGAATCAAACCATGTCGAGCCACACCTTGGAATTGTTTGCGATCTGCGTTTTTAATCCTCTTGAGGCTCCGTCTCCGTGTCTGGCAGCATCCAGGTGCCCCTGCTGGCATGAAAACTGCCCATCCCATGCCATCTTGCCTCAGTCGGGGAAGGTGTTATCCATACCGACAGGGTGTCATCAGCTCCATGGCTAGCTATGAAAAAATGATGATTTGAACGGAATTGACATAGGAAAATCATCCAGAAATCGATGTTTTAATGTAAACATCATCTAAAAATTGGAGGTTTACTTCCCTAGGATCATCGAACATCATGGGGTTCTCTAGCCTTTCTTCAGCTGATGACAGGTTTTTTTTTCGGCCACTTGGACCATGGCCAGTCAGACTGGCTCTGATTTTTCCCATTCTCGGTGAACTGTGGATGCTTCATGGTGAAAAATATTCATCTTTGAAAGAAGTTCACCCCCGTTCGGCCCATGATCACCACATTTATTGTTCGTCAAATACTGCTCAATGTGGTTAAATATCAATTGATTGACAATTGATACCCAAATCCAAATCACACGTTTTGGAGTTATGGGTTTGTGCGAACGTTCTGGGAAGACCTCAACATATGACGCTTACAAGGTCGCGCCCCAAAGTGATGCTTGTTGTTTGATCTAGTTCATAGATTCAGAAACGATCATTATAGAAGTAGTTATTTCCACGATCAAGGGGATCCAGGCCACCATTAAACCACCATTGAATCACCATTCAATCAGTTTTAAATCACTATTAAATCAGTATTAAATCAACTATTAAATAATGATTAACCCATTGAGACTTGCCATATCTTGGAGGTCACACCGAGTCAAGCCCAGTGATTTTTTCAAAGCCCCTTTGAGCTGCCGCACCCCGGTGCCGTGGCGTTGGGAGCAACGGGTGTCGTCACGGTTGCCGTTTGCGCCGCAGGCGGCGTGTCGGAGGGATCCTCTGTGCGATCCTGGCAAACTGCAACTTTTCGTGTTAAGGAGACGTTAAGGTTATGTATATCCCAATATATCCCATACATCTCTATGAAAATCTGAAAATACCCAGAAATTCATCTATAAACATCTCCATTATGGTTGTGATGTTCTTCCCATACCTTCTTTGGCAAGACGATTTTCAAAGCTTCCCAGTCGTCAGGACTCCTGCTGAAGCACGCGTTGACGAAGGAGTTCGTTCTCCTCGAGCCGAGTCAATGTGAGCCAAGGGGGTTTGCCTCTCCAAACTCACCACAAAGTCAAGAAAAATCCATTGTATTGAAACATATCAAAACATATTAAAACCAAAACATAATATTAAAACAATTTAAAACATATTAAAACATATAGTATAGTATATATGATTAATCATACATGTTTTAATAAAACATATCAAAATGAACGCAATAGAAACATAAGAATGGACTGTCACGAAGAAGAACTACCGGTTTGCGAGGCTTTTGCCAGCAAAAACAAACGGAATTGTGAGCTCACAATTTAAGATTTCAATCTATAAACGGAGATGAATAATTAATAATTAGAGATTTGCCCCCAGATTTCTGGAATTTCAGGACGAAAATTCGACTCTCAGCTGTAAACCTTGGCTTTTCACCAGCCGTCTCCATTGATTTCCGGGACTTCCGCTGAGTTCAGTCCTGGGCCAAGCGCGCCACTTCCGCCGCCAAGCGTTGTAAGTCCTGCATCCAGTGGTTTGAAAGTGTTGAACTCTGTGCAGTGTGTCCAGTGGGGGGAACATCAGCAAATCCCAGCGGATTACCCCCTTATTTTTCCCCATTGAAGTTGGAAAAATGATGAAACATGGGATATTACTCCGTTTCTGGACTGGTAATTCAACAAATCTTGTCCCAACACTTGGGGCAAATTATGAAGGCATCAGCAACTCACTGAAGCTCGTTAAGCTCCACCAGAGAATCTCCGAATCGTACCATCCCAGAGGGTGGCAATACCCTTCGCTAATCAAACATGGCTGAGAAATACCCGAACTCAATGGCCATTTCAATGGAAAAATCATGCATAGATGGGGACATCTCCAGCAAGCCGTGTTTGATTACCAGAGGGTAACCATCATCCCATTAAATCCCTCATGTCCCGCAAATCTGCAAGATATGGTTTGCTGGTTTATAATCCGTAACTATAGAACCAACTAATAGAAAACATGGATTAGGTGTGAAACATCCTGGAAACCATGGAAGAATCACTACCAAATTTAAGGGAAACCAGGCGCAAGCCCCGAACCTGAGAACCCGAGATTTGGCATTTGTAGAAGATTCTGTAAAGTTTGGGGGATTTTGCCTGCAGAGATCTGATTTTCCCCAAAAGATGAGTAACAAATCAGATTCCTGTCATCATCTGTCTGATCTTTGCTTTTGAAGTATGTTTATGCCCAAATTCTTTGTTTAAACATATATGTCTTTAGGCAAATTATACAATAATTCGCCAGCTCATGTTTTGTGGGACAGTCATTTACCCCCTATCTGAACTATGCTGTCTGATGACGTTGGCGAGTGACGTCGTTGTAATTCACCGAGAAAAAGGACATCTGATGATGCATATCTATGTCCAATGTTCATTGGCTAAATTGTTTCATATTTGATAGTCAAATCCCAATTTTGGTTTGTTATTAACTACAAAGTGGCGTTTCTCTATACCCATTGATTTTTGATGCGCAATGTTTGGATAATTCCAATCGTTACCGTTACCCAAATGTTTGATGTTTCTCCTGACATGTTTCGGGTTTTCTTTTTTTGTCCGTCCTGTTTTGAGGCCACGGACTTGTCACATGCGACTTCCGTGGAGCCCTTGGGCGGAGATGACTCGATGACCGAGGTATCAAAGAAATGGAGCCTTCCATTTGGTATATCTACCCTCTGGTTATTAAACATAGCCATGGAAAATCCCCTATAAATGGAGGTTTTAATGGGAATATCATCCAAAATTAGCAATTTTCCATGGCTATGTTAAATAACCAGAGGGTAATATAATATAATATAATCATCCCAAAAAAGGTATTAGAAGTCATAGCCGAGGTTTCCTATGAATATATAAAGAGGTATTGCTTCAGTAAATCTATGGTAATCCCCCCAAGATCAAAAGCTATTATCATCAATTTTAATGGGATGAACATCCATAAATCCCAGCCATTTTGAGGTTCACTAGATACCAGGGTTTTGACCCATAGCCATTTGGGTTTTAAGATTGACCCTTCCAGTCGAGGTTTGGAAGTTTTGCGTGGAACCACGAAACAAAATCGCCATTTTTTCAGCTGGGTCTAAACCACGGAAAGATGCCCAAAATGTGATGTATCACTATGTTTGTAGAATTTTGTAGACATGTTACATCATTTTACCAAATGACCCATCCCAAAATCATGGAAAATGCCATGATATACATTGATGATGATCATTGACGTAAACATGTATTTCAACATTGATTTCGATTAGATTGTGAAGCAGGAAAGACGGTTTACAGGACATGGTATTTAACATCTTGTGTAAACCTATAAACCCAAGCATGAGATCAAAATGTGGTGTCTACCTTTTCTAGCTCCAACAATCCGTTCTATGGTGTGTGCTTTTGTCCCATACTCCTAAGGGTCCCTGGAAGTTTAAAAAAAAAAAAAACAGTTCACATCTTGATGATGGCCGCGACTCAGTAAGGAACCCACAAAAAGTGTTCATGTTGAGTCTTTATTATCACATTTCATGCTCAACAACTCTATACCGACCCAAATGTTGCGGCCCTGGATTGATGTCAGGAACAAACAACAAGCACGCTTCAGTTTTGTTAAACCATCCAATAAACGGGATATCCTTATTTGGACTGATGTATTGTAAAAGCACAACATGTCCCCGAAATTGTTCGATAATGGGATGGATCATGAAACCACTCGGTTTACCACATGAATTAATTACTCATATTCAGGCAAGTCAAGCAAAAATAATATACGAGCCGCGGCCAGCTGAGTATCATTATATCCCATTATGTGCCCCATTGTATGGACATATAAGCATACTATGTTCATTATCATAACGGCATCTTTAACATCCCATCATATCCCATTCTATGGATGTAATATAACCAATATATATATATATATACATATGCAATACCCTGTGGTTATGTAGCTAGGGAACATATGCATTTGTAAGTTCGGTAAATCATCATCAAGCATCTGCAAATGGACCACTTTCCATAGCTATGTAACAAATAACCAGAGGGTAAATCCCACTAAAATCACTGAAATTCTTTTCCAAAATGGGAGGTTTATCATTGGGTTTCCCACATTATCCCTATAACAATAAAACCATCAATCACCACTATTCACCACTATTCACCCTACTATTGAATCATAATAGTGGTGAATAGTGATAGTGAATAGTGATCAATCACCACCATTCATCATTATTATAGGATTATTCCCACTATAACCCTATAAATCTACCTCCCCAAACGTTGAGACCTCCATCCCTCTCTACCTGGTGCCTGCCTTGTCCACCCAACCCATCTGAGCTCTCCCAGCTGTTGATGGGGGAGCCAACCCCGGCAACGGATCGGGCCTGGAGTTGCCATGGGAAACACCCAAGACATGGATAGACATGGGAGGTGCAACCAAGTAAAATGTGGATTAAATGTGAATTAATCGGGATACAAATGGATATACCCTCTGGTTATTTAACATAGCCATGGAAAACCACCATTTTTAATAGGTAAATCACATTAAATCACCATGAATCATCTATAAACGGGCCATTTTCCATGGCTATGTTAAATAACCAGGTAATATAATGGGATCTAACATGATATGATATAATGACATATAATGGGGATCAAGCAGGATCTCCAGAACTAACATGGCCATGATGAAAGCATCGTTTTTTTTACGTCATTCATCCCATAGTTGCAATCCCTCACAATGGCCTATTCATGGATTGATGGTCATTCCGCAATATGGGTCTACATTGGAGTCTACATGTATACAATCCAACTTGGGACGCACCACTCGCAGCAACGGATCCAACTTGGGACCATGGCAGATGTGGTATCAATGATTTTTAACCATCGACACAGGGTGCATGAGCCGAGCTATGCGCTTGGCGGTTTCCTGAATCCCTTCATCACATTCTTGGAAGTATGTATTTATGTAATCGATTATCCGATACCATTTACATCCATGTACATATTAAGCTCTAATATATGATTTACATGATCTCAAAGTACAATATCTAAATATTATCGTAAATATTGCACATATCTACTGTTCAGCGTTTCCATCTCCCCAAACAGAAGACATGCCAAGTGGGGACGGAATAATCACATCCAGCAGTGTCGATTTGTCGAAGCAAGCAAGGGAAAGAGTTTAAAATGTTTACCTATGCTATACGACCTAGAAATGTCAGATGTGTTTTCCAATGCCAAAGTGCTATAGTTGGAAATGATGTGCTCAATGCAAAACCACCCACTGTCTTCCACTATCCAACATGATCCAATCTGGCAATACTACCCACCATTTGAAATGACGAAAAAAAAAAATGACGTGGTAATACTGCCCAGAAGGCTAGATTTCTGGTGGTGAAATCATTTCTTTTTTTTTTGAATTTTGTTTTGATCCGACCAGGTGATAGATAGCTAACTTGGTAACCATGTAACCATAACTCAAATAACGCTTGCGTTTATGGTAGATGTATTGAACCAGTTTTTCACGGGGGTGACCATAAAGCAACAGAAACGGAGAAACATCACGTTTGGGCGCCTTATATGGCTCTATATATAGATATATAATCATTCCTTTATACCCCCAGCAAACCATTTCATCTACTCACGTTGGTTCATCAAATCTTTCGAAGCGATGTCCAAAAACTAGAAATGAATGGATTACAACAAGAACACAGGGACACCACCAAAAGAAAATGGGGATTTCACCGACAAAATTCAGATTCAACCAATAAACATGCTGATAATTAGTCTTCAAAGACTCTTTGGAAACTAGGGTATAACATAAAATTGTAATTCTAAGCATGATTTGATAGGGTGTCATGATGAAAGCTGCACGTATGTGGATTGTGTTTCTATTGGTTGGTGACGCAGGTTCCAACAAAGATCAACCACTCCGGAAGCCCAAAATATGTGCCTTTACCCACTGTGGGTTGTAAGAATCCCTATTTAGCCAGCTATAACAAATAGCAAACTACTGGTTTTCTACAAAATGTGGCTTCTGAAAATAGTTGATTTTCTTTGAAAGATAACCCACTAATGTTGGTAAAACAATAATAAACCATCCCCAAAAATCATCATAAATAGGTGGTATAAACCATCAAAATATAGGTGGTTTATTATTGTTTTACCCACATTACAGTATAACACTTGCTTGTTTTAACCCCTGAACTAATGATCAACAGTCATTCATCACTGATATCACCAGGCCTGAAGTCTTCGTCCTTCAAAGGAGCCTGAACTCTGACAGATGAATTCACCTTGTGGCGAAACGTATTCTGTATTTTGTATACCAGGAATCCATCAATATATATATATATATACATATATATATATATCACTATATATCACTGATTTATATATGCCAATAATTTATTTATCACTATATCACTACATTTTTGGGGTTTGCGACACTTTGAGCAACCCGTTTACATGTTTACGAGCAACCCAACTACCGCTTCGATCCGGAGAATAGCCCATTTTCGCAGATCATGGCATAGTCTATGTTGGTTGGGGGGGATGGTACTTTAAAAAAAAGTCAATAAACCCTGCCCTGCTTTTCTAGAAAATGTCTTGAAATAAATCATGATGAATATACAAATGGTTCCCCCTGCAAATATTATGATTTTGCCTTTGGGTAGAGGGCAGCATTGGGTGCAAGGGCGCGGCAGGAGTTCTCATAAGTAGATGTGCATATATCGTAAATCACTATGCAATTAAAAACCACTTCACATACAACAAATAAAGCATACAAATGGTATGCGCCCGTTTTTTGTGTTTTGAGCGTTCACGATCAACCCCCGACAGACAGCTATTTTCATGGCCAATGTTGGATATAGCCCCCAACAGTTCCATCCAATCACCAGCGGTTGGAATATCATTGATGCTTTCCCAGTTTCCCAGTCTCCCATGATGTTTACCCATTTTTGTGACTCAATAATTATCCCTCATTGTCTCACAAATATCCACATAATGTTGGTCATATGAGTCATATCCCATTGAAATATATCCAACAATTCTGGATGGAACATACCCTCTGGTAATTTGTTACAGTTCGCGAAGCCATGGCCATCAAAATAGTTGATTTTCCCATTCAAAATGGTGATTTCCCATAGCGAACTGTTAGTTTAGCAGAGGGTCATAATTCACCAACGTGACCCTTCACGGTTCGGCTTTTCGGGCGATTCCCCCATCCGACGTCCGCCTCGCAAAAGTCGCTGGGGTGCCAATCCATTCCTGGCCGAGTCGCCATCTTTCCGGGAAAATGTAGGGTACGTTAGTCTACAAGTGTAATGATTAGGAAGGATTAGGAAATATATGATGGACAAGATCTCACTAGAACGGATTTATCACCCAATTATCATCCAAACTGATTCCATCCCAGCAGATGTCAAACAAATAGTCGACATCTATATCTTGGGACAACCCAAAGAGTGATGTGTAAGTTCAGAAATGCATCGGAGTACAATTACACTCATCATGAATCCTAGATAACCCAGCTATAGATTGATGATTGAGTAAGCTAAGTATGGGACACCAACTCCCAGCCAGGGAATCAAGTCCGTGTTGTTTGGATCAAACCACGAGCAGCAAGCCAGCTGCTGAGAATCAATGGTTGTGGTCTATGCATATACAATATGTTTTTTTTCTCGCTTACTATGCCAGCTCCTCAGTGTTCATCGCTAACCGTAACCTTGGATACCCCGCAACAAAACCAAAACTCAAGTTTCAGCTGATATGGCCTTCCTCCATTTCGTGAATTTCATGCCACAACAGTCACCCAAATTACTATCATTTGGTTGGGAAACTCTTAGTAGCTCTTTGGCCACATTTGTGGGGGGTTATATGGACACCACCGTGAGCCCCGCACAGGTCCCTTCATTGCCACCGGATAGAATATCATTATGATATCCTGTTATGTTTACCCATGATTGTTACTTAATTGTATCACACATATCCACATAATGTTGGCCAGATCATGCCATATCCCACATAATTTTCCAATAATTCTGGATGGATCGGAATAATTCACAAATCTGCAAAGTTCGGCCACTTGGGGTGACGATTCTCCTGATCCTATATAACCATCATTCTAATGACTCACGTGTCCAGATTTTCACCCTTGTATCCCCTTGGGAAATCTCACAATTTCACCATGTTTGTTGATTAGTTTACGCTTGCTTATCATCTGGTAAGCCACGTTTGATGACACTGGATAGTACATTTCATTAATAGCCATTAATCAGCATTCATAGGGCTTATTAACCAATATTATCACAATTATTGACATCAGGATGAAGAAACATCTCCCACCCAGGACCCCCTTCACCTCGCGGGCTAGGAGTACGAGCGATGCACATGTCTGACTCTGGACCTTGAGCGAAATACACATCAGGTATGGGGCCGGCCCCAAGTGATGTTGAAGTTGGTTATTAAGCCATCGAACCATGTACCCTCAAAAAACGAAAACACGGGCTACTAAGCGACTACTAAAAATTGGCTATTTTGATTGATCTAATCATTTTGCCACTAAGAATTAACATAGACACTGTAGCCAAGGTTTGGTGGAAAGTAGTCCTCCATAGCTCTATTTGGAAGGGTCCATGTTGATTTTAGGGAAGGGTAACTATACGCGCAAACACCCCGATTCGCCCACACCCTGTTGTGGCACATCTTGGGTTTAGAGTTTTATGGTTTTGAGGGTTCAAGTTTTTAGGGTCTAAGGTTTTAGGATTTTCTTGTGTAAGGGCTTAGGGTTTTACAGTTTAGGGTTTGGGGTTTTAGGGTGGAGAGTTTGATGATGATGATGATGATGATGATGATGATGATGATGATGATGATGATCATTGTGATGATGGTGTACAAGATGCGCGCACAGGTCCCTATGCTGTGCGCTCAAGATAAGACGTACAAAGTAACGAAGTTGCTCCAAAGCCCCACAAATACCACGTTTTTTGGCTTCCCAACACATTGCCGGGGAGAGGCGGGGGGCAAATCGAGGTGTAACAGGCTGTAACTATAGATACATCCGGCAAAAACCAACTCAGCGAGGGTTTGTGTTTTTGAGGTATCTGTTCCATACCACCCAACAAGGGGCAGCAGTGGGGATATCACAAACACATGGGGAGTTTTTGGCCCAGAAAAGTGGATCTGATCGGGGAACTTGACACAAGATAGCGGTGATACACGGTGGTGCCCCCATTTCAGAGCTTCCAATCCATAAAACGAGGAGTTATTCGTCAGTACATCCCAAACGAGAGTCATTCATTTGGGATATGTGGGTTCCGTATATCTAAACAAATCATCTGCTGGCAATTTTTGGACTAACAACATCTACCCTCTGGTAAACTAACATAGCTATTGAAAATGGCCATTTATAGTGGATTTTCCCATTCAATATGGTGATTTTCCATAGCTATGTTAGTTTACCAGAGGGTAACAACCTTCTTTCTGACTCATGACCCTTTCAGAACTCCAGCCTGGTGGTAACGCGGTGCACAAGGGTGTGCTTTCGCCGCTGGGAAAGTCCTGACACCATCCCTGGGAGGGTCACGTTTGAATTCTGAATTGGCCTATGGTCAGTTTTTTGCGTTCTCTGATTGGTACATGTATATACATATATAATCATATATAATCATACATATGTATATATATATATATATATTATCTCCCCCATTGACCTTTACAAACATGAAGTTCTACTATTCACGACACATCCAAGTGTTTTACCTAAATGTCAGGGTCCTCCCAAGAGACAGAAACAGTCTTTGATTTTGGTCCTGCGTCATACCTTTGGGATATTATTTGATTTCAAGGATTGATGACCATCCCGCAAGGCCTTGGCAATTGACATCAATTTACTCGAGCTTTGACCATGGAACATATATGAGTGCATCATGATTTTCAGGATGATTCAATTTACTGTCAAATACTCTTGGCTTTACACAAGGAACCCTAAAAAAGATAAAACAATAGAAACCATCTTCCCTACATAGATTCCCCAAGTAGTGGATTTCCCGTTGGAAGAAACAAACAAACACCTTCGGCAAAGGATAGGGGTCTCTAACCGCGAAAATCCTAAAGTTCCAAAGCTCCACGGATGGTGGTTTCATACTGTGGGCAGTTCAGGTTACTTCAATGGCTTTTTTAGCATGGTTGAAAAGCCTATAACTTGGGATATAACCTCTCCAACTATGCTTATATATACTATGCTTATATCTCCACTTAGTTCGCTTCCAAGTGAGTGTCTGGATCATTTGTAGGTCACTTGTACCAGAATTTCTCGCCAAGCCGGCAGTTCACCACCATGTGGCAGGTACCACATGCTCAAAGGGTATGGATGAAGGGCATTTTACTTCCTCAGTGCAAAGGTTAGGTCATCCATGAAAACCTCATTGGGTGCATGAAAACATGTGGTATACCCTTGAAATTATATATCTCAATAGGAAAACATATGATTGGATAAGCAGTGGATGTTTGAGGTTTATATATAAAATTGTATAAACACATATATTCTCCACACATTTCCACACAGAACCAATTGAAAACCTACCCTTCACCAAGCAACTTAACCTTTGTCGCAACGACATCCCGGGTGCAACGGTACCCCTCAGCATCCTTGATGTGAGAGTAGCACGGCAACGGCAGAGATTTCTCACCTGGGATGAGAGATGGGTCTAAATATCGACATTTGGTTGGTGGTTTTCACCTATCCCCAAAAAATGCCCGTCATCTCAATCATCCCAAGTACAGGGTTTTCAGGATTTGACATAAAACAGTTATCCAATTCCCAATTCCCACCTTTTCCCCCTCCCATTCACGAAATGGCGTCTTCCTCAACGCGGTGAGCCTATTTCCATGATGCACATGGCCGTCACGCGTTTGATGCCTGCTGCCTGATCCTGAAGTTTCAGATCTAATAAAAAGTCTTGCCCCTTTGAGGGGATCCAGCTGTGCACCATCCGACTCCCACTCGCTTGCAACACCAGCGATGAAAAAACCAGATCTCGAACTTTTTGTGGATTGGATGGAAAAAAAACCGTAGCAAACACCCAGATCTTGGCAGGGGCAAAGGTTTCCAGCTTCAACCACGTGATGGCTGATCAGCACAAGCCCTAGAGTGCAACAGTGCAATGGTTGGACTGAATGATGCAATCTACAGGATTGGCTTTGATTCTTGTTCATAAAACGTTGTTTCCTGCAACCCTGAAGTATAGTTGAAAAAACAATTCATGTTTGAAACCAACCAGTTTAAAGAACATTGTCTATATATATATACTGTATATAAGCATATGATATCATAATATGATTATAATTATAGTGTTTGCAATTGTGTATGAATCATGTCAAACGATCTGCAATACGCTTCAACAAACAACAAACGCATTCTACACAATTGTAACCCCTAGATTCCAAGGTTTTGTGTTTTCTTAAACTTAAAACGGCATACCAAGGTATTGCATAGACAAGCCCCGAGGCATCATCGAAGCACATGTTTTTGCTTGATCAGATACGGGGGATGTAGTTGAAGAATTGACAGTAAAGCAAAGTACGTGTCATTTGTTCCGAAAATAGACACCCCAAACAAAAGAATACGAAATTGATGAAATATTCGTGCCTCCAACCGCCACCAGGTCTGACCATCCTACCCTTTTCAGCTGAAAATGCTGAAGGCTACGTGTGGGTGTGTGTATCTTTGTCAAATCCCGCAACTAAATATTCATTATTTTGTCCTTGTTACCATCGGATCGAACATCCCCTCCTACAGAGGAACAGATCTTGTGGAAGGAGCACGGTCAATGGTTCAATGTATGTACTGAACATCAGTGAACCACACCTATCCAAAACAATCAAAAACGCAACAATTCTTCTGGTAATCATGATTACCAACGCTGGCAATCTTTGTCAATTGAGGTTAGGGGTATCCCTTCCTAGCTTCTGTCGCTTTATCTTAGGCTCTCCACATGGCACGCTACGACCTCGGCAAAACACAAATCATGCTATTCTTGAATTGGAATATAGTAACCCGAAAAGAGATCAAACAGTCGTTTGCCACGATTCTTGTAGGAATTTACCCTTCCAAATGTTTGATCCTTTTGGGGTTGCTAGTCTTCCATGTTCACAGCGACAAAGACAAAGCTTTGGCCCAACCAACAAAAGGCTTTGCCCATAAATATGTATAGAAATGAATAGACATGTCATGATGTTCACCTCCCAAAATACTTCATTTATCATATTACCAAGCTCCAACTTTGAATGGAAAAATCTCGGCTAATCATTTAAATGGGAGATGTTTCATTGTCCTGTTTGAGTACTGATGAGAAACCTTGTGGGTTTGCTCCAGCTTTGGTGAAGAAACTCAGCAACCACATGGGTTTGTCTGAAAGGCTACTCCAAAAGTTCTGAAGTTTACTAATGTTTTCATATACCCTCTGGTAAACTAACATAAGTATGGAAAATGGCCATTTGTAGTTGATTTTCCAATTAAGAATGGTGATTTTCCATAGTTATGTTAGTTTACCAGAGGGTAAATCATCATTAATCCCATTAAAATCCCATTAAATCACCATTTTCCTATGGTTTTCCTATGGTTTTCAGAGGGTAACCATTACTAACCTGTAATATCCATCATGTGTTCCATGAAAATCAGCATGATTTCCAGGCTTTATGTCTATAGTCTATGGCTATCCTCCCCCACCATCCGACTCCAAGTGACGTTGCTGCGTGTCAGGATTCGTCTCCGTATCGCTCCAGCCATTCATTTCAAACTCGAAGTGGCCAGCCTCCTGCTGCATCCCCACTCCCAAAACTTACTGGTGCTTAGTAGGGAATGGGGGAATGGGATGATTATTAATGGTTATTATAGGTCATTCCCCCATTCCCTACTAAGCACCAGTAAGAAAGGATTTGTAAAAGTGCGAGTTTCTCACTGGTTTTGTTCCATTTTTTGTTGGGGTTCAGGGATGAAGTACTACCTTGCGAAAAAAGACTTACAGTGGAATCAACTCGGGTTCAATGGCTTGGTTTAGGGGGAAATCTGCAGACAGGAAATAAGTTGTTTTTCCATCTCAAGGAATGAGAGGGTTCCTGTGAATCTTCTGTCAGACCAATCGTGGGAGAGCTTGCATTTTGGAACTCCTTCTACACTATACCCTCTGGTAAACTAACATAGCTATGGAAAATCACCATTTTTAATAGGAAAATCAACTATAAATGGCCATTTTCAATAGCTATGTTAAATTACCAGAGGGTAAATAAAACATAGGGAACATAGGACACGACTATTTTCAAGGTGGAATGCCACTCCTACTGGTCCTGTTGCACCATGTTTTTTAGTGGGCACGGGTCACAATCATCTCCCATATGGCATTGAGTGGTACCCATCCACTGCGGGTTGTAACATGTAGGGGTTTCATGATCCCACCACGAGGTGTGGATGATGTCGACCCCCAGTCATGCTTGGGGGAAAGGAATGGTTTATCAAAAAAAAACATCCCAGAATGGTCCCAGGGTTCTCCCAAAATTTATCCTATATCAATCCATAGTATCCTATTAATATCTGACTAGATCCCAACGTCGCATACAATATCCCATGACCTTGGTTTATTGCAAGATGGTGGCCCAAAAATCGTGGAGACAAGATGATCTGCGGATTTCGAGGGTTCGGCCAATGTTCAAACATACACCAGCAAGCAGCAGCAGTGGAAACCAAAGTAGATAGCTCCAAAACAATCCCATCAGCCCAAATCATCCTAAAACAGACCGTTTGATGCTGGAATTCAGACTCTTTGGACAGAACTTCAGCAGATTGCCTCTATCATCCCGTGGCAAAGGCCAGTGGACCATGGTGTCGACCCCGTGGAAATCAAGATTGCCATGGAACTCCAAAGCCTAGCTTTGAAACTTACACTGTGGAATGCGGTCGCTGGGTTGTGCGAGTTCAAGTGCGTGCCTTGCAAACATCACCCCCACCATAATCCATAGATATCATATATTATATATCTATAATTATCTTATATATACTTATATGTATATATATATTACAACAACCAAATTTTAAGGTGATGCAAAATTATGCAATAGGACAACCCCAAAAAACGCCTCAGCCATCATGTTCATCCCTTTTCCTCGTGCGAAAATAATCCATGCTTCAGCAAATGAACTTATGCAAAACCCAAGGACAATCCACCATTCGTAGATCATGTCCTGGGTTACCCATTTCCAAATGTAAATTTGCTGGGAGGTAAACAAACATATCAGTGCCATATCAACTCCAGTGACCCAAATGCCACAGTGCGTGTCCTCTTCTTTTGGTTCTTTGCATCCAGCAGCATGCTTGGGAGTCTGGCAGGTTCCGCCAAGTCAGGTGATCAAGAGATCCGCAGAACATGTTTATTTTTTTTTTCGCAGTGATTAAGCAATGGAAATGGTGATGCAACCAAGGATCACTAGATTCGTGGAAGGTAAAAATGAAGGTTTAAACCATAGTTTTCCTTCAGGATATTCCTGAAAGGATGGAAGAAAACGATGAACCGTGGTTGAAAATGTCTTGCGCTGACCCCATCATGCCATTCAGTCGCTGTGATCTGTGCAACTGCTCAAAGTTGGGTGGCTTCGTGGCCTGAATCTTTCTCAGGGAACTTCCAACCGCCGAAGCAGTCCTCCTCCTAGGAGAATCAACGTACCACATCCGGCCAGCAGGTTCTCATGCAGCTCAGGGGGATCTTATTCCTCGCTTCTTGATCGGTCATCCAATGATCGTTGCGTTCGTCCCACCGGAATGTCCAAGCCGGCTGCTACCACCATCACGATGGCTATATCCCTCCGAAGGGTGCGTCGCCCGCGAAGCTGTCATGATGGGGACAAAACATTGGTGTTGTTGTTTCAATGGTCATTTTGCTGAAATATTCTGTGGAAAATTGACATTATATATACAATTATATAACTTATATATATATATAGTCTCTCATTTTCAGGAAAAACCACAGGCCCAAGGAATGGCACTTCATATTGGAATCATTTCCTAACTGGGGTTACTACGAACCAAAGAAAAAATGAAATCACTAATCGCATCAACATCAACATGACTATAGCAACCCCGGAAAAAGAGGAGTTAGATGTTGATTCAGATTTACTGTTGTTTGATGAGTTATTATATTTTGGAGACTTGCTACAACCTCATACAATGATACAATATAATCATACAAAAACGGTTATCTTTGGTGGGACATGGTACTCCCACAAAAACTCCATTCCTGGCTCAGCTGCAACCATGACACATTGGAGCCACCAACTTCTCAGGGTGCCCCACTGTAGATCCAATGGAAAATCCCCCATTTACAGATGATTTTCCCATATAAAAAAACTGTGCGGTTTTCCAAGCCATGTTTGATCACCAAGTGTTTACCCGCCACTAGGCGGCTAGGCCACTAGGCTTGCACCCTTGCGGGCGTCTTTGGCCCTTCCGGAAATCAAATTTCTCCCCGCCCAGGTGATATTTATTGGATCCAATCATTTTGGGGGCCACATGGGAGTGGAACTACTTAGAGTACCCTCTGGTAAACTAACATAACTATGGGAAATCACCATTCTTAATGGGAAACTCCACTATAAATGGCAATTTTCAATGGCTCCGTTTAATTACCAGAGGGTAACAAATTGTGTTTCAAATGTCTGGCCACGTTTTCTCTTGCTAGATGGGATTGCTACAAAATGGCCCTCTGGAATCCATGAACTTGGCAATGGAAAATCCATGGAAACTCCCAATCTTAAGGGATGAATCAAAACAACGCAACAAAGTCTCAAGACCCTCCCAAAACCATGTTTTTTCACAAGGCTTGACGTTGAGCGCACAAACAGGGCCAAATAGTGGCAGTTTGACCTACACTTTTCATGACATCCATGACAGTTACATGCCATTCTATGGTCCTTCAAAAGCGAGACAAAAATAAAATTTGCAAAAAGGCGACATCCACGCAAAAAAAAAAAACATTACCACAAAAAGATGCCAACAAAAAGTGCGAGAACATCAGATTTGCCAAGAATCACCTCACCCCATCTCCGAGTCGCCTCGTCGTTATTGGGTGAATAGCCTGGCCGAGATGATCAAACAGAAAATCAATGCCTTGCCTTAAGGGAACATCATATTTTAGTAGATATCAAATATGAAACATCAACATCAAGTAGATCTCAAATCTACCGGAAACCATTTCTTTTAGCTATGGATATAGGAACATCATCAAGGGGGTTTCTGCAAGTGTTTCCCTTCAATGCTGGGAAGACCAAATCTGTTTGGTAGTTGGAAGCTATGCCAAGAAAAAGGATTCAACCCAACACATTCAACAAACACGATGGTATTTACCCACAAAATTGAAAAATAACATATATGTGATTTTGCTGGCCTCAAGCCCATCGGGATACATTGGGAATTTCAAACAAATCACGTGATGAATAGCCAAAATTATCTACCAATCTAGGACGTTTCAACGCATTTAAGATATGTATATATGTGCAGATACTTCATACTGTTAGCCACTTGTGATCATGATAGGGCAATGAATCAAACTACATTAATGGTCGAAAATCCGAAACTGCCACGTGAATCAAGTTGTATCGAGTTGGTACAGTTGTTGCCACGGTCCGCATCAAAGTCGGCTGCATATGGACTGAAAGACTGCAACAATAAGTAATCCCCTCTTCCTAATATTAAACCTAGAGATTTCAGGTTGGTCATTTTGCTTTCTAATCGATTCGTTTTAGAGGTCCCATTTGAGGGATTCACCCCAAATAATAAACACAAGTGGTTGGTGGGCTGCTTATTATTAGGGTCCCTGACAGTAGTTTTAGTTCTTTTTGACTGAGGTTTAATGTGATGAATTATTAGGGAAAAGCTTTGGAATCCAATTTTTGGCACCGTTTTGTTCAAAAAAACGGTGGTGGTTTTGAATTGACAGTTTCGGGAATTCCAAATAACTTCCTCTATCAACATAGGTTTTTGTGCTCCTCTTCAATTGGTGGATCTTCATCATCCATCAATACCATCAATTTTGGTCTATTTGAGCAGGGAAACCATAGTCTTTTTGGGTTTTTTCCATGTTGAGCTTTGCAGACTAAGTGGCACCCCTTGTTTTTTTCAATGGTTTGTCGTCATGCGCTTTTAGAACAATGGTCATTTTATGGCGGCCAGCCTTTTGTTGGGGATCAGAATTGCCCCAAAAAATGGGATCCTGAAATTTTCCGGTTGCGATTTGCGATGTATTGATCGTTCTTAAATGGTGAAGATATTCAGGAATCCATTCACATTTAGATCTATGGTTCGGTTTCGATCCTGAAGTGACGAGATCGTGCATCCGTGCTTCATTGGGACCTTATTTTTATCCACCTGAATGTATCTGAATGTATCACTTGAAGAATCAACCATGTTTGCTCGTGAATCTCCAGGTGTATCCCCAGTTTTGGGTTGGCCAACTCCTCAAACTGATGGCTGGGACACTTCCAAAAGCTCAAACCACCAATCAGTGATATACCCTCTGGTAACCAAACACGGCCATTGAAACTGGCTATTTATAGTTGATTTTCCCATTAAAAATGGTGATTTTCCATAGTTATGTTCGTTTACCAGAGGATAACCATCAAACATATTCATAAACAAGCTTGGTCAACTTTTTGTCTGAGTGTTGAATCCCCAGTTTTCTTGCTTCAATGTCTATTCCATGGTTGGTATAAACTCATGAAATAATAAGCAAGTAATTGTGTACTTTACCATCAACATTCATGAATCCATCAATTCATGTTTTTTTTGTGATTAAACCCTTACGACTCCCCAGTCTAAACCTTGTTCCTTGGCCAGGTCAGTCTGTCGTGAATACCGGGCTGCACAGAGCTGACAACGCAAGGTGTATTCAAGTTTTAAGGAGGCATTTTGATACAAACTCTGAAAATCCCTACTGGACAAAAGAGCATGCCATGCAGAACTCACATTCCTATTCCTGGTGATATGACTAGCTCCTGAATCAAAGTTGGGACACCGGGCATCAGAAATGTGTTGCCGCAAGCCCTCACGCGTTTCGAAAATAGCCCCACAGTGTGAGCATGCTGTGCTATGTGGCAGGGCATCTCTGGCTGCATTGAAAATGCAGAGCTGCAATCCATGGGCCTCTTTCACATGAGCCATCAAGCGGGACGTGGTTGCACAGTACAATTGACACACCGTGCAGGTCACAGAAATCTCCTGTCGATCATGCTGATTCAGACTGTTCATCCACACAAATGCCAAGTGCGGCATGACTGGGCAGCTATGGGATCTCTTGAAATCAGTGTGACAGAACGTGCATGGGCTGGTAGCACAATTCAATCGGCTGAGTTGAGCAGCCTTCTCAAAAACTCCAAGCAAATGATACCCAAGAAAATCTCATATAAACATATCACAACCCCAAGTCTTTGCCAACATTATAAACTAAATCCCTATGATATTCCTTAACAACCCCTATAATATGCCTGGTAAAACCCATCTAAACTCCATTTTCTGCCGGGAGCCTTGGTCCAACCACGGCGTGGCCTTCGTAGAGGGCGGAATCGGAGCTGGCGCGCATCAAGGCGCCGCTCGAAAAGTTGCCGCCTCGATGCAGGTCGTGGCATCGTTGAAATTTGGGAGTTGCTATGGAGTTGCTGTACATACGAATTGGTTTCATCATATGGAGGTTTCCTAAAATAGTGGTACCACCAAATCATCCATTTTAGATTGGGATTTTCCATTATAAACCATCCATTTTTGGGTACCCCCATTTTAGGGAACCTCCATATGAAAATCATACTAACCACAATATTTATCAAAGAATAGGAAAAAAAACAACGTGTATACCTTGTATGTATGTTTTCTTTGTAGCGTACATGTTATATACTAGTGGTTTTATATTCATGGTTGATTGGCCGTTCAAAACCGTTGCAGTGGATAAACTGAACATGGATATGTTTCTAATAGTACATGTAGTTTTTTTTTTTAGAAGTTATTTTGTTTCTTTAAATGGCTTTTGTTGTTGGTGGTCTTGAAGTCTTACTTCTCAGGATTTGTTCAGGGGAAATTAGGTGTTGCCAATTTTTGCCTTAGGTTTTTGGGTCGTGTTGTAGATTTTGTTAGGTGTTGTTGTTCCGAATTCATGTGAAACTGGCCGAGTTTACCTTCAAGAAATTTCAAGAACATGTGAGATTTGCCCCTCGGCAGTTTGGGAAGTCCACCAACCACAATCCGGTTGGTCGAATATATAGAACGCCGATTTGAGTATGGAAGTGGAGCAGCACACATGGGAATAGAATGGGACATTCACCAAGAAATACAGATGCTTCAACTCAGCATGGTTGATCTCAACTGATAAGTCAATGTATGGCTACTCTTGGATACCCTGAAAAAAAACAACACTCAATGTTTTTTTGCAGTAGCTGGTTTGTCGATTAGTTCCCATCAACATGTTTTATACATCATGAAACATGTAGCCACCAGTCGTCACTCTTTTCACTGAGGCGTTCAGGGTTGCATGGCTCCAGTCCTCTATTGTTTTCATCAACCCCGAAGGTAAAAAAAAAACTTGTCTTTTAATCCACACCCATCTTTTTGATCATGATTCTGCAATTTCTGTGGAATCATTGTTACATTTTTTTTGAAGTGATCGTGTTCACTCTGAAAGGCAGGTTTGTGGAAATAGTTGGTGGTTACTGGTTTCAAGCCCGCTGAACAAAACTAGGAGTGATTGAGGATCGGAGGTAGGATGGATTATTGTTCAAAAACAGTTGGAGACCTACAATCAGATCAACATTTGATATATATATATATATCCCCCAATATCCGCATCTTAGATGGTTAAAACAAGATAATTCCTCATCTGTGTTGGTTGAATGCCCCTCATTTCATGGAAGAAAAACAACTTAAGTTGGCCTATATATCCCATGATATAGAGATTTAGTTGGTCTATATATCCCATGATATATCCCCAGAAATGACCATTCTATTCCCATATTTGTTGGTTAAACCCCCATTGAATCCCTCATTTTTTCTCAGCCCGGCGTCCGTCAAAGGCCAAGAAACCACCGATGGGGGAGCCGTCCTCCACCAGTTCCATGAAGGTATTGCGCAAAACCTCAGAGATTTCCTCCCACTGCAACAGTGATGGAGCTTTCAGAGACGGCAAATTCAAGGGATTTCAAGCAACATGCTGGAAATCATTGATTATATATTGATGGTTTGATCTTGTTAAAAAAAAAACGGCGTAAGTTTCTTGATTTTTCTCTGTGATCATTCATTAGCTTTGGGGGTCGTATTGAAAGAGGACTTGGTCAATTGACGCCCTGAAAAATTGAAACCTCCAGAAACTTCCAAAAACTACCCCAGACAAAGAACGCCAGTGAAAAGAACAACGTTTTCATATCTGACATGTTGGTGCTGACCAAGCACTTGAAAAAATAATGCCAACGGAGTCAATGCATGCAGTTGTGTTTGCCCGGTCTTTTTGTCAATTTGCGGGCGTTGTAGGTTCCACCTGCTTGTCTTGGGTTTTTGTAGGTTTACTCGGTAAATTTTCCAGCTGCTGGCCAAAACAAATTTATCAAGTAAATCCACATATGTTTAGTCTATGAACAACCGCAAAAGACCACAAAAAACATGAACACATATTTTGGGGATTGCCCCGATTGCCCCTCAAGGGTTTGCAACTTCAGGTTTTTTTTTTCAGAGTCTGCCAGCCATCAGGGATCCTCCAGCCAGCCACGTTTGATGACACCGGACGGTAAACCCCACTCACAACCGTTAATCAGTAATAAAGTATTTTAAAATCCATTCATCACCATGAATCACCAATGATATTAACTATCTATATTGACTCTCCGTTATAACATGTCATAACCATGATGAAACCCAGCATTCTTCGAAGTTTCCACCACGATTTTTGCTTCGCGCTTACCTCCGTCAGGACGAGACACCCATCGACCAGATCGACCAGCAGGAAGCGACTCCTGTGTTGAATGCTGCGCGAGCCGGCGCGAGCCGTTGGTTTCTGAAGTTCGCTACAAGCGATACACCTTTCACATCCTATCACTGTATAAATATGCATAAATAGCAAAGTATTAAGATGTATTAAGTATGTCGTAAAATACCAAGTATAGTCATTTTAGTATGTTATTTTATAATGTATCGCTAGCGTTGGTATAAACCTATCGCTAAGATTGACTAAGTATTGTTGGGTTTTTATGGGCCACACGGCCACACGTGTAGTTTTCCTGGTTCATCCTAGCTATGTGTTTTTGCTTCAATCACATTGGTTGGCCTGGTTGGGTAGCAGTATAATCCCATAAAAGCATGAACTGACAGGGGTTTTGAAACTGCACAATCAGGATCATGATCCCTAGGGTACAGGCAAATTAAATGCACTTGTAGACACCATACATCAGATACAGCTTTGGGTTTATCGCTCCAGTCATGGCTATTTCCCCCTTTCAAGATGGTTGTCTCATGTTGTCTCCCCATTTGTGAAGGGCTAAAGCATCCCCAAAAACATCGTCATCCCCACATCGATAGGATGACGAACGTAACATGTGAGACTGGTTGCACGGTGCTGGTCCCTTAAGGAGCAGCAGCCTTTTGTTGCTCCCTTGCAAAATGGGTGCCGACAAGGCAAACACACCACGGCCCACCTGCAACCCCCCGGCCAGGGTTGCAGGTGTGCCATCAAACGCCGCAGAGGATTTTGTAAGGGAAAGAAAAGCATGGCCCTATTGTTTAGCAATGGACTCTTGGAGTCTGTACGACTACGCGGCTGTGCTATCAGAAATAGCCCGCACTGCGCTGCGCTGCTGCACGGCTGCAGCGGGAAAGCGCGTGTTGTCAAAGTGCACAAAGAGCGCAAACCTTTAGTCGTAGATAACTTTAGACACAGGTGGCTAGAAAGGCCGCCCCCACCTCAGTGAGGGAAGGTGTTGAANCAAGCTCCGTGGAAGCCTCGCTGCAAGTCAATGGAAATGCGTTCCTGCAGCTGTTGCCAGGTCTGTCCTTTGGGAAGGTTTTCGCGGGAATCAACAAGCCAGCGCGGCGCGGGTCTCGTGGAGGTAATCCCAAGGCGTCGCAGGTGATGGCATTGGTAGCCGCGTCCCTCGCCCCACCGTTGCCGTAGATGTTCCCGTTGGGGAGGATCCAAGGGTAGGCGTCCCCGCGCTGCTGGGTGAAGATGTCCCTGTGGAACCCTTGGTAGCCGTGGTTCTTGGCGGCGTCCTGTTCGAAGCGGACTACGTGCTCCGCCACGGCCACCAGCAGCTGCGGCTCCTTGGAGCGGGTGCTCACGTGGATCCAGAATATCTTCTGGGCGATGCAGATGCAGTTGGAGATGGTAGGGATCAAGGCCCTCACCGCATATCCAAATCCATCTGGACCATGGTCCTCAGCTTCATGAACTCGACCATCGTCGCCGTCCCTGCCGACGCGATCTGGAAGAGGAAGCATCCCCATTTGGCTTTGGTTGTATATCTCAAATGGACTGGAAAAAGGGAAAATCTACGGGAAACCCATGGGATTTTCCCACGAAATATGAGGGGGTTCCTGTCAATTTTCCCACCAATCCATTGGATCTCCCCCCCGTCCTGAAGGACTGACTCCATCACGTCCTGCGGAGCTACGATTGTTTACGGGCAAAACATGGACCAAAAAACCACCGTAAAATAGGATTTCATTCATCAATGAAGATTGAGCCACCCTACTATGGTATTACTCCGGCTAAACTTCAGCCGTGGAAACCCATGGAAGCCAGGCTGAACCTGTGGCCTTCCCGGAGTTCAAAGAGTTGGAGAATTACATCCAAAAGGTGAAGCACAGAATTGAGCCAAGCTACAAGTATGTACCTCAGCTAGTTGACACGCAAAAATTGGTAACAAAATGTAACAATTCAATTTTTTTGGTGGATGTTTTTCATAGCAATTCTCATGGGGCAATTGAGGGTCTAGGTATGTCGTTGGGTTCCCAAGAACTCATAGCAGCTGAAAATCATGATGGTGACCCAAGATCCGTGGGTTTGCGAACTGGTGACTGTATAGAAAATGCTACGCAGTTACGGCCCTGAACAGTTTTGAATGGGATCAAATAACTCCTGCAGCTAAGGTTCTATATCACACTTAAATGAGGTTGTAAGCCAGTTACAGTTGTTGAGGGCTATAAGTATGAGAATTTCGAAACTGAGTAGGCACATGCTTGGCAAAGAGCGATGCAATCAACAATCCTAATTCATCTGGCTGAATTCGAATGATTCACTGAACTGAAAAATAAGCCATTTGGGGATGATTCCCCTTACTAGCCATCCAGATATCTGGTCAATTGATTTCAACTCTAAAATTTTCGGTCTCAAGGCATCAAAAAAGATTCTGAAGAGAATTGTAGATCTGAAAAAATAGATGTCTATATTATTGTGTATGTATATATATATATATACACTTCTATTCAGAAATGTTGTAAATTCATGTTGGGAATTGAGCATCACCAGTTGCAAGGTGCTCTGGTTGGCTTTTTCATCACCCTGGAGATAATCTAAACTGCTGGGAGTTTAAAGTCTGTGATCACAAGTGAAATTTAAGCTTACAAATGTCCGGCCTAAAACCTTGTTTAATTTAATTATGTGACCTTGTGCATCATTCATACCCTGGTAGCATCACATTTGCCAGTGACTTTTTGCAGGGATGGAGAGTATTTGTTTCACAATGTTTATTAATCTTGCTCTGTCAAAGATTCACTAGGCATCATCAGGCCATATTCTCCGGAAAGGCAAAAGGGTTTACCCAGGGTATTGCGATTTCATGTTTGAATCAAAATTTGAATCCCAAGGTTTGCTCCTGAACCTCCCAGTGTTTTGATGAGAAGAAATACACACACACACAACAGTTAGCAAAACATATCAAAACGTGCATTAATATATAATATGATATCATATGATATCATATGATATCATATGATATCATGCAATAGTTAATACATAATATAATAGTTAATGTATATATATAAATAACATACAATATGGTTAAGCCTATAATAGTTCACTTCATTGCATCACCAAGCTTTCCCCATGCTTTACATCCCCATCCGCTGCCCGTTCAACTTGGGCCCTCTCCTGTGGTGCTGTGTGACAACCAAAGAACCCTTTCTGTGCGTTCGTCTAGTGCCTGGGCAAGTCCATCCAGTGTGGAACCGACATAGAAATGGCATCTAAGCCCTTCAAATGATAAGAACATGGATGGAACCAGTGGTATCAGTATTCAAAAGATGTTTGGATGCATCTGGATGTATTCATATACCATATATATATAGATATCTCCAGATATATCTGAGTCACTTGACTGGAGAGTGATGTTATTTTGTCATTCTGAAAGGTCTTCATCAATTCTCGGGTTTTTTGTCCTGAACTCTGCCTGAAAGTATGGGATTTCTTCGACATGGACGATTGAGGTAACAAGAATGGGGACAACCTTGCAGGTACCCTCTGGTAATTTAACGTAGCTATTGAAAATGGCTATTTATCGGTGATTTTCCCATTAAACATGGTGATTTTCCATAGTTATGCTAGTTTACCAGAGGGCAAACCAAAACAAGAGTGGCAGCTGAAGAAAACCAACAAAAATCACAAGACTCTGGACTCTAGATGTGCCAGGTGCAAGCAGCTCAGCACCGTGGCACTTTTGGGCGCTGTTTCTATCTCTACTTCCTTGATGACTCCTCAAGCAAATACCATGACTGATTGGTGGTTGAGCCGCTCATCTGAAAAAATATGAGAGGAGTCATCATCCCACAAATGATCATCCCCCCAAAAACAGCGCTTCGCGCGGTTCATACCCAGCGGCAATTCGACTTGTTGCACGTCGACGAGATAAGCTTTTGGAGCCAAACAGCACAACCAAAAGCAGCATTTGGCACAACCAAAATTCTGTGTCCAAACAAGTAATCTATCCCCTGACTTTTTGGCGGTCAGTTTGCCTACCAGCTGCTGCTGCACAGTTTGGGATGTGTCCAAAGTCATGGGGGTACCCCCAAATCATTCAAGTCATGGATGACCATGTTTAGTATATGTTAAGCCATGATGATTTTGGAGATCCCACCATTAGGAAAAAAAACAGTAATTGTAGATAGATCGGCCAACAATCCTAATTCACCTATATATATATATATGTATATATGATATAGACCAACTTTGCTATAGGGTGGTTACCTTGCAGTTTTCATGGCTTAGCTTCCCAAATGTTTGCAGTTGATGGCTTTCAGTCACAGGTCACCTTTGGCAGATAGGGTGAAATTCCCATGATATGAAGTACAAGAGTGTCATTGGTGTTGATTCTTCCCATGTTCCCATCAACAATGACCATGTTTTAAACAAATCCAGCAATCCCCATGATTTGTACTATACAGTATTCATTATGATTCACCGTCTGGTAATCAAACGTGGCAAGTGGAAATCCCCCATAAATAGAGGTCTATAGCTGGGAAAATCCCCGAACTATCCATGGTGGATTTCCAAGCTAGCCACGTTTGATTACCGGAGGGTAGAGTTACCCTCTGGTAATTTAACATATAGAAAATGGCCATTTATAGTTGATTTACCCATAAAGCATGGTGATTTTCCATAGTTATGTGGCTGTTTACCAGAGGGTATATCTCATTAAATCCCATTAAATACCATTAGATCCCATTGAACCATAGTAATCTCCCCATGATTTTCCAGTAAATCATCATGAATCCAATTAAAATCCCATAAAATCAATGGCCATATCTCAACCCCCTCCGTTGGGATCATCCCATGTGTCGCGGATTTTTTTCGCTTCGCTTCACTCCGGCTTTGCACCACCGGCGTCACCGTAGATGTCGTAGCGCCGTTGGTCGGCCAAAGGCATCTTCTGTCGAACCTCCTCGAAAACAGCGAGCTGGGAGGTGGGCATGCTCCATGAATTGATGATGATTTCAAGGGAATTAATGAATGGGATTTACAATTTATAGCTGATTTATGGAATTTCTAATTTGGTAAAGATAAGTCAAAGAACTATGGTTTATAAATGTTCATGATCTGTTTATGGTATATCGAACCATTTAATGGGGGTTATAAACCAACAAACATCCATGGGGCGGCCGGCCTTGCATATATTACAGCGTTCGACCATCAGAAATGGTCGTATAGTATGGATGAAGATGGTAATATGAAATTGAAATATGGTAAAATCATATCAAACATGGGGATTCACTGGGAAAATGGTGCTAGTGAGATGTAATGAGGGTTTACGGGGCTTAACAACTGAAGAACCGCTAGTGTCTTATGGTCACCTTTGCAAATTGCCAAAATATTACGGTTTACCAATTTAGGGTGGTTAAAAGAAACATGTGGAAAAAAACCATACAAGAATAAACAATCCCCAGGAAAATGGTATTAACCATCCCCAAATGGTAGGTTTATGGCAGGGTTTCCCACACCAAAACAATAGCAGGAGAACTTGGGAGTTGACCAGTCACCAGATATCTGAGGTTGAGATCGTGACAAACCGCGACATTCACATTAAATAGTAAATCGTCCATGGATACAGTACAATACATTACAACACTCACTGAGCTGAAATCATGCCCAATTTTGGCATTGCTACCCCTACTTCCCATCACTTGCAGTAACATCGCTGTGAAGTCGATCATTCATTATATATACTTTGTATTACGTTGTGTACTATATCTGCCCATCAAAACATCAGCAATTTTCATCAATTTTCACCCTTCTCAAGGCGATGATTTCCGATAAATCTGCATGGTGAGCTCAGCACAGATAGCACAGCTTCTGACTCAAGTCAGGTTTCCTGATGTTTCTTTGGTAGATGTTTTGTTTCTGCCATCCTATATCCCCATTGGGCGAATATCATTACACAATATTACACATGTTCAAGGCTACTATCTGTTACTATCCCCCGGACGAACAAAAAGACCCTGCCAGGCTTGGAACAGCATTTTTCTGCATGGGTCATTCTTAGGTCAGCCCCCCATTTCAAGATACTTGGACCATGTGAGTTTTATCCCCATTCGGATGGAGGGATCTGCATTCTCACGATCATCCCAATTTTGGGCGATTCCCAATGACGATTTTCCACATGTCAGGTCTTTTTTATGTTGTTGTGTGTCTGAAAATAGGGTATATCCCCAAATGAAATAGCCATTTAATAGAGATAATATGAGATCATGATCAGCAAAACCATTGGGTTGAGGGGTACACAATTTTCAGACAAAGCCATGTTTCAGACAAACTCATGTTCATGATTAAGATCTTACCCTCCAGTAAACCAACGTAGACCCTGCCACAAAGTCCGGGGGTTGGAAGAGGAGTTCTGCTCAAAACATTGGTGATTTTCCAGGGTCAAACTGTCATTCTCTCGTAACTTAACATACAGTAGCTATTAAAAAAAACATCATGTTTAACATGCAAATCATGTTGCAAATCACCTGTCAATGGGCCATGTTCAGTATCTACGCAAGAGATTACCGGAGGGTAAATCCAAAATCACATAGAATCCCTGTTGTTGATGGTTAAATCCCCAAATCCCATTAAACCCCTATTGTTGATGGTGAAATCCATTGAACATACATGAAAATCCCATTGTTAAATTCTTTTCCCAGCCATAAATCACAAGAACCCAACCCTTCCATCCCCCGTCTCTGCCTGCAGCTTCTCAGGGAGAATTTCCACCACCTTCACACCAGAGCTGCTGCCGTCAAACTCCGCCAATACCTGGACCAGGTGAACAGAAACAGGGAGTCATTGGATTGGTTTAAGGGAAAATCTACAGGAAACCCATGGGATTTTGCCATGAAATTGATCGGGGTTTCCGGTCAAATTTTCCCATTCACCAATCCATTGAGGGACATGTCGACATTTGTTATGGTTGTCTATGGGTAACAACTATGTTCAACAATATCGATCTAATGGGGATTTTCATGGGATTTGACCATATCAACCCTAGGGATTGAAATGGATTTTCATGGGATTCACCCTCTGTCTATCCAACACTTCGCCATGGAAACCATGGCCCATGTAGAGATGAGAAACATGATGATTTTCGGAACGGAAACACGGTGATTTTCCATAGCTACATCAAATTACCAGCGGGTACATGGTGCATATCTAATGGGATATAAACATGTAATATGTAATTATATAATGGGATTACATGTATTTTTCCCCTCCGGTCTCCTCGATCGTGGCTGGCTGGAAAATCATCTATAAATTATTGATTTTTCATTGCCATGATATATTATCAGAGGGATCCAGAGGGTATTCCATCGAGTTTTGATGAGTCTGGGGGTAGTTTAAGTTTCGGGGAGTTGTTGTGTATTTTTACATTTTGCTCTTGAGAGAGAGAGAGAGATAGAAACACCAGCGACACATCGGGATGTACATCTGCAAAATTGGGATATCAATGGATATAAACTTATAAACTTCCACAATGGGATAGAAGCCTGCGACACTTGAAATATCATGAAATATCAAATATAAAACCTTCATATTCGGGATCTAAAGCTACAACAAGTAGTGCTGCTGAATCTGGCAAAACGGAGATTTTTCAGCCGAAAGGCAATGATGGGGGACTCACATCTTGGTTGTAGTACTCCCCATCAAACCAGTGAGTAGAAGAATCCCACACAACCAGCGGTCGCCAAGGTTGAACTGTGCACAGCTCGAAGATTTTGGTTGCATTTGCCTAGTTTTTTGCTGTTTATTTATCAAGAAAACACAAAGATAAACGATTTCAGCTGTTTTGATGTTTTTTGATGACTTCATTGATGACACGCTGTTGGAAAATAGCTGAAGAGTCACCCTACAGCAAATTCATATGGATATGGATTATATGTATCCACGATTGAAAGATATGGGTATGGGGTCCAAAAGCCTCGTACCCTTGTGTTCACCCTGACCCACCTTGGATTTTTGGATGTTTATCCCAAAACATGTAGGATTTCGTAGGTTTTGCCCCATCCCTGGACTATACAAATCCAGATAAAAATCCATTGTTTTGTTGGTGAAGTCCCCTTTTCCTGTGGTTTTCCCATGGAAAACCCATCTTTTTTGGACTACTCCCTTGGTTGGGTCCAGGACCTCCACCAGGGCCGAAAACCATCTGCCTTGCCCCAGGGATCTACCGCCATCGCATGGCCCCAGGATTGCCGTTGGTTGCCGTCCTCGTTGTGCTTTCCCCCCTGGGCAACGGGAGGTCCGTTGAGAAGAAACATGGGGATGCGCCCAAGAAAACTGAAATCTAAACCGGTGTTATTCAGTGTTTATATGTATGACACAGGTGAAACATCTTGACAACTTAGCAACCAAGAACTGGAATCGACTTGAAATCAACCAAAAGTTAGATCCAGATGAGCAAAAAGCACTGAAAATGAGACTGCTGAATACAGCTAAAAGTGGTGATGTGACCAACAACCACGGGAATATTCAAGACCATTGTGATAGGATGCTGTGGATACTGTACTTTTAAGTATACAAACAGACAAACACAAATGATTGCCTTACCCTCTGATAATCAAACATGGCAGTGGAAAATCTATAATTCATCGATGTTCCCATTAGAAACTTCATCTATGGATGATTTCCCAGCCAGCCGTGTTTGATGACACTGGAGGGTAATTCATTTGGGCAAACAAGCGTTGGATAAACCTATATGAGTTGTGTGTTTAGCGGTGCAGTTGGTATGTGGCTGAGAACCATGGTTTTACCATGTTTTACCTATACTTATAAAAAAGATCAACCACAGCTGTATCTGGGACAGCAATCACTTACCAAAGCGTCAAGCATATCCAAGTATCTCGGCAAATTGTAACAATTCCCAAGTCTGAAACACAAATGGGGTGGTTTACCCTACGAAGTGGTGCCAGCTATTTCAGTTGGTTTAGTTTTACCCATGCAACTGCAGTGGTATCTCCCCCACAAACCCAATAGTTGACCCATTTACTTGTACTAGCATTACCTATAATTTTCAGGGCCCCACTGTGTCATTTCATCTCTTTTTTTCTGGCTAGCTTCCAGTAAACTAACACGGCGATGGAAAATGGCCTATAGATGATTTACCGAACTTAAAAATAGTGATGTTCCAGTTCGCTATGTTAGTTTACCAGAGGGTAAATCCCATCCCAAATCCCACGAAGTCGAACCAGACCAGGCCCCGACCCAAAAAAAACACAAGGCCTGCGCGGCCGCCAGCACGTAGCATTGACACTCCACGGCGCGTGCGCGCATGAGGAGCTCCCAATGCGCCTCACCTGAAACCGAGGGGCAAATGGAGAGGGTAGACCTACTAGACTCTACGACAAGATACGACAAGGTGGTGCCCCCCAGTAGTTGATTTTTAGACCATAGTAATCCAGTTCGACATCTCAACCATAAAACCTAGTTCTTGGAGTTATGAACCAAACTAGCAAACTATGGGGCACCACCTTGTAGACATACCCTCCGGCGTCATCAAAGGTAGCTGGGAGATCCCTACAACAATTGATGTTGATAGCGAAAATCACCTATAAATGGGAGGGTTTCCATTGCCACGTTGGATGACCAAAGGATAGCATATCAGGAAATCTGGGGAGTTCATGAACATGTTTATAAAAACATATGTTCTGCGGGACATTCGATTAAAACAATGTATTTCACCAAGCAAAAGCGGGAATGTCTTCAATCAAAATGGGAAGTTCATCAAGAGACATGGGGGCTGGAACGCTTCGGATGGCTCCCGTTTCTCGTTTTTTGTTGTAGTTTAGCAATCTCATCAGCGAGTTCTGGAACCCACCATCCCCATGAATGGTGCAAAGTGCTTCCGCCTGGTCAAATCTTTCTGGGGTCAGGGCAAAACTGTTCAATCCCCCAAGGCGGTGAATAGTATTTGAAGTTCAAAATTCATCCCATCGACTACAGCAACATGTACCCCTCTGCGAATTTTAACACATCTATGGAAAATCACTCTTTTGAATAGGTATGTATATGATGTAAATGTAAATCATCGAAGCACATATCCCCAGCATTCGAATGTCACGCGCACCTGTTGGCATCGAAAAGGCGGAAGGAATGAGCAGGATGTCCTGTGAGATCAATGGCTTGGACAAGCAAATGTTTATGAAAAGGAAACAAAAACCTAGGCTTGGTGATCAAAAAAATATATCATCAAGCCTAGGCTTTTGTTTCCTGTTCATCAAGGCTTTTTGTTGAACAAAATATGATATAAAATCAGCAAGGTCACTATTTTTGATCATTGCTTTGATTTGAGCCCCGTCAAAAAAATGCTCTTTTTCCAAAAAGGGACTACCCTGGCACTCATTCGGGGACCGACCAGTATCATCGGAACTCAGGTCAGTATCCAGTTCGAATGTGTTCCATGTATGGTCTACCAATCTTTGGGCATGTTGATTCACATTGAGGGTAGACGATGATTATGGGCGAATTGGGGGGGTTGCGCTAATTGTACCATACATGGTGCATTTGGGATTCTCATTCCCCAGCTCAGTGAACCCTGGTCGGATCCTTCCTATTCCTAGGCTCTGAAATCACCATTTTGGCTGGTCTGGTTAGTTGCACGACAATGCTTTGGTTGGTCAAAGATTCTCAACTTACAGAAAGAGGTTCGAATTCATCATCAACTTAGTCGGAGGCTTTGAGTTTGAATTCCTATTCCCATGCTTATGTATTGTCTGGTGATATACCCATAGAATGGCATTGAAGTGCTATGATCACCCGTGTATCACCCCAACTCCATCCTACAAAAATATATGTGTATAGTAAATAAATGTGTAATTATATGTATATATCTATGTCTATATCAAGACATTGAATTTCCATAATCCTTGAAATATACAATATATACATTTACCATATATATTATATATATACGTATATTGTAATTATATACGAATATGTACATTCACAATATATACATCTGATATTGATCAGTCACATGTCCCCAAAATCTTGATCCGTCGCTCCACGCCATGCTGGAAGCGCAGCTTTTGGAAGAGCTCCGGAAAGCGCACGTCGTAGCAGACCGTGACGCCCAGTTTGCCAACGGGCGAGGCACAGGCGACCACCTCCCGTGGCGACGTTCAACAGCGAACACGTTGGAGTGATTGAAGTGGGCTATAAAGGACAACGATTATGTGATATTCATGAACAAGTATTCAAGATTTGTTTGAATATGCAATCTATACATAATATACAGTATGTATTTACACATACATAGTATATACATATGTATGTATATAATTGTATATATGTATAATTATATATAAGCACTTGTCACATCGCTTGACGTGATCCCGTATTGGGGCGTTTAGGATCCAACTCTGGACCTAAAGAATCAACAAGATTGTTTGGTCCAGAATCCCAAACTAGAGGATTGATCTCCAATCATATGGCAATTTCAATGCAGGAAGCTAGGCTTTTCAAACATTTTAACCTTTGGGTTTTTTTTGATAACTATTCTTGGACAAACTCAAAAGGAAATTGAATGATTTTGAAGTTTGATTCTCAACTTTTGGATATAGTCATCAGCACATAGCCCGATCATGTCGGCTCCAAGGTTGGGTGTCCCGAACAGCCAATCCAAGTTTGGTTCAAAACCCTGTTGCCCTTGTTTGTTGAACCCCCAAATAGCTGGTAGTTCTGCATGTTCATCCCCCCAGTCTTTTGAACAATCTAGGTTTTGATCCATATTCATTCATCATGTAAAAGGGTCATGTCATATTGTGATTATTGATTATTATCTACTTACCCTCTGCTAAACTAACACAGCTATGGAAATCACCATTTTTAATAGGAAAATCAACTATAAATAACCATGTTCAATAGCTACGTTAGATTACCAGAGGGTATTATCTACTTTGTAAGTAGAATACACATCCAAGTAAAAGTCCCTGTTTAGTAACCATACGATATGACCCAGTTGTACCGTGCAAATGGTGAAACATTTGAGCAACCTAGAAACTAATCATGTGGTTCATTTCGGACGAACCCTAGTCATAAAACTCATCATTCATATATGGTAAAACCATGTTAAACCAATGTTCTGCATATGGAAAACCATCCATTCATGGATGATTTTCCTATTAAGACCTCTATTTACAGGGAGTTTCATGGAATTTCCCATTGCTGTGTTGTTTCATTACCGAAGGGTTACCCTCTGGTTATTTAACATAGCCATGGAAAATTGCTAATTTTGAATGAATTTCCGATTAATATATCCATTTATAGTGGATTTTCCATGGATGTTAAATAACCAGAGGGTTCACTGGATCATTCTTAAGTACCACTCCCCAGTTCTTGTACCCCCTCCCCCAACCTCGGCCCCCGCCACGGTCTGTTGCGATTCCACCAGCCCCGTGAAGGGCGCGTCAAAGAGGTGGATCTTTCCTGAAAAAAATTAGGGTGGCAGTCAGTGGCAGTTGTCAAAAACATCCTAAATCCTGTTTTATTTTTGTTGGGATACTTTTGGAGATAATTTGGATATGTTTGGATCATTTTTGTGGACACTTTCTAGATGATCTGGGATACTGTATGTTTTTTGATTGCTTGTGCATGAATATGGAGGATTATCCAGAAAAAGTTGGGATTTTGATGTATACATATATATATATGGGGGTTTCCTAAAATGGGGGTACCCAAAAATGGATGGTTTATAATGGAAAATCCTACTAAAATGGATGATTTGGGGGTACCCCTATTTTAGGAAACTGGGGAGGTTGCAGCATACTGGAGCTTCCTGCATGTTGAACTGGATCATGGGATATCATGGCTGAGGAACAATGTACCATGAAACCAAAAAACACATCGGTGTGTCTGAAAACGGCATATACTCGTATATACTCCCAAACTTGCAAATTGGGAAAACAGAAATCATACGAAATCATACGAAATGTCATGACGAATGATGCACCAATTATGCACCAGTGGATTCAACGTGTGCCCTTTTTTTCATACAGCGTGCTGTCAAGCCCAAGCTGTGCCATGGAATTGACCCATCTCATTGCACTTTGTTTTTTTTCGGTATCCGAATTATGATGATATCCTCATTCTATGGATAAAAATAAAATAAACGTCAATGAACCGGGTAGGTATCGCTAAGTAGGTTATATCCCTGGTTATATCCCTGCAAAAAAAGTGGAATCAGTAGGCTTAATACACTTATAACTGGAATTACAACCTACTTACTAATCCCCGTCTGTACTCCAACGTGGGGTACAGTCCTGGACAAAAACCGGGATAAAAATGTGACCCCTAACCTTTGAGGTAAGTTTTAAAGCTCTAAATNTGTGCTAATTTCCTGGTGCCCAACATCCAACATCCAGTAAATTTATCCCTCTGATGTCCAAGTAAAAAATTGATTTCCTGGGTGCTTGCGTTGGTAACACGCCATATCTTCCCCCCTCAATCTGATGCTGAAAAAAATTAATTCCTGGCACCTGACATCCCGGCCGACATCGCGCAGCTTTTAAATGAAATGGGCTTCANACATCATTGGAATGCGAAAGTGTTAGCATTGTCACAACATCATGGTTTGAAAACTTGGTCGGAACAAAGTATCCGCCATCATTGGAAACTGGCAATGTATGTTGCGTCCCTACCCGCAAATA
>BGPT01000038.1:245105-273984 GCA_003297045.1 Symbiodinium sp. clade C Y103 | reverse complement strand
AAGCACCCGACTAATCCACGGATTTTGCGACAACTATCTTCTTCAACAGCAGTTGTTGCAAAGAAACGGGTCCATCAAAGATTTTTTTCGACAAACATTCCCCCCCTGTCCGACAAATATGGTCCATTCCGACAATGTATTAAAATTTTGGGAACATTACAATATTGGAAATGTAGCCAGATTTTGGATACAAAACTTTTCTTGACCTATTTCAAGACAAGGATTCTCAGGGAAAGCCGAAGAGNCCTGGCGCCATACCACGCACATGACCGTCACGCACTTTCTGCCCGATTTTAAGTAAATAGTGGATATTAATAAGTGTAGTGAACCTCCAGGAAAAAAACCTGGTAGTACAGANACCGTCACGCACTTTCTGCCCGATTTTAAGTAAATAGTGGATATTAATAAGTGTAGTGAACCTCCAGGAAAAAAACCTGGTAGTACAGAGGAGGGTAATAAAATGAAACGAGGAAACCTCAAAGTCTCAAACCTTTGGAAATCCGTTCGACATGTCATATGAATATGTCCAGTACATGTACGTGTGTGTTACATGTCTGTGTGAGAGTATGATCCCCGATAAAGTCCCATCAGGGCGGATATGCCAATGGCCACAGGCTTCTTTGTAATCCAAATGCTTCGTACCCTGCCACGGTGGGTTGGGAATGGCTTGTCGCACTTTTCCGTGAATCTGATTCTGAAACCGTCCTGTAGACGAGTGAAACGGACACTTCTCCTGGTGAGGACGGCACGCAAAATTCAATACGTGCCTTCCCGCCCACTATCTACAAGTTCCATCAAGTTCCAAGACAGCTCTGACTCGGGCTTCCAAGTTGGCCTGAAAAGCCGCAGCAGTTGCGGATGAAGTCATGGTGATATACATCTATACCTATAGGATCCTATAGGCCTGCATCAGTCATGCTATACAATGTTGCCCAGCAGAGTCAAAGATCGAACAACCCAGGGAGCCACAGATTCTGATTATAGATGTTTGTTTCGAAGTCTTTACGATTTTCAGTAGGAGCTCATCCCAGTTTATGCGCCATCCAAGCCTGACTCCTTGGTTAAGCTAGGTGCACTTAGCATCGTAAGGTCTTTGAGGATGGGACATTCTCAAAGCAGCAATCCTCAATGAGCTGCTCAAGGTGCAGGGGAGCCATCTTCACTGCTGCATCCTGGTGCTGGGAGCTGTTGGGAGCTGCGAACTGGAGGCTTTCTAGGGAGACCTTTCTTCAAGCTTGACTCAAAAAGAAAAAAAACTGAACTTTGGTGAATCACACATTTTTGTACAGTTGGGTCTCAACTGTCCAAGGACTTCAAGGACTGCTACAGGAGCAACTCCATGCTTTAATGAAGCCATCTTGGTCACAGGCCTTCTGACTCAGCAGGTTCGACAATTCCTCTCTCCTAGTAGCAGCGACGCAAATAGAATCCATGTCAAAAATATACTGGAGTCAATTAGCAGCAAACACCCCAGGAAAGAGTGCGAAAACGCTTTTGAAAAATCTTAAAACCATCAGCGGGGGTAGAGCATTGAAGAGAGTTGACAATTGACCTTCAAGCCTACAAACATCATCAAACATCGAGGTGGACAGCAAACATGAGCCTGCGGAAAGGTCGCTTTTGTAGTAAAAAAAACTGTCAATTTGTTGATATCTGAATTACCTTTGCCATCGGCCCCCCAAAACCACCGAGAAAAAACAAACACAATGAAAAAAGGCCATGTAAAGCTGAAGCATAGGCTAGGACACGTATCTATATACGTTACACTATGATACACCATGTCCTGTCCTTTGCTTGTTACAATAAACAGATGGCTTGCGCAAGTCTAGGTATGAATGTAAGATTGACCCACATTGCCAGGTCATTCCCACCGCACCCAAACCATTGGCCACTTCACCATCTGGTCAATTTCTTTGGGATTGAATTGTTAAAAGTCCTTTCTTAGGGTGTCAGCAGCTTTTGAGCCATACCATACCATACCTATCTTACTCCGCTCTGTCGGCTCCTGGCAGCATGTTTGCTCTTCATCTGGATGTGTTTGGCCGCTGCCACTGTGGCATTATTCAAAGCGGCCGCTCCTGAGCCTGCTAAGACCCCCTCCAACAAGTGGAGTGCCTGCCGAAAAGGACCGAAGGCAAATCGTTCCGGATTGGGGAGGCCTGGAGCATTGGCCTATTATGTATCTCTGCGTGCTTGTGCTATACAAGTGTGTGTATAAATAGGTCAGTATAAATAAGAATGTGGGGAAACATGCGTGTTTAGTGTATGAACTGGACTTAAATCAGACTTGAATGGAGCTCTAACTCCTTCACGAGCAGCAAGATTCCATGATTTCAGCCATGCCCAATCGGACCGCATAATCAGCACCAGAAGTTTCCCCCCTATCCGCATGGCATATTGGCTTTCATTTAGAGGCCCTTAATGTTTTTCGGTGTCAAGCTTCACAACAGCGGATGCATCGGATGCAGTATGATGAAATTTGGCATGTCTTGACTTCACCACCTTCCGTTCTCCCATCTCTATCCGCTTGATGGTTGTTGCAGTGCACTACTCTTGGGTTAATGACAGTTGATCCAGCACCAGCTCGCCTCAGAAGGATTGGTCTCAAACTGCGTCAAGGCGGCTTCCATGCCCTTCTTGGCGATCTCCCGCTCCTTCTTCTTGCTGTCTCCTTGGCCTGCCATGGGATGATCGGTCGATGATCCTCCAGTGCTGACCTTGTGCCGATGCGCCGACCGCCTCGTGAGCCAATTGCCAGGCTGCCCCAGATGTTCACTTGCCTCGGTGCAACTCTCAGGCAGGCGCAATGGATGGATTTAATATGTTCTAATTTCATCTAATTTCTTCTATATACTCTGGGCCCTACCAGTGCTGCCAATACCATACTAATACAGTACATATTGACCAGAGCTGAAATGCAGCCGTGCGACACTCCAAATTCACCTGAGACGCAAGGTCCAAGTCGGGTTGATCATCAATCTCTTTGTGATGGACCATGCATGCATTTCTCAATCGCATCATCGGGGCCTCTGAGTTTGCTCCACGCTTTCGGCACTGCCTTTTTGGCGTCCTTCACCGATGCATTGATCGAGTCCACCTGGGACATGGCCCCAAATCAGGGTCTCTTAAAACTGGGTGTCCGAAGATCTACCAGAAAGATCAGCACAAACTCATGTACAGGGATTTATCTTGAAAAAATATTGTGAAACCTGATGTTTCTGAAATCCGATGTTGTTCTTCCAAGTTTATTTGCTTCCCTAAGTTTGAAAAGACACCCGAAGCCCACAACATCAACCAACAGCATTGACCCTGAGTATCTCACGAGACCAGGATCTGCCTTTGGGCTGCAACCTTGCCACACTTATTCTGACACATCCAAGGGTCTGCCAAAGACGAAAGTCTTCGGAGAATTGGTCTGACTATACAGATCGATCTTGACAGTCTATCTATTTATTTATCTATCTTTCTTTCTTTCTTTCTTTCTTTCTTTCTTTCTTTCTTTCTTTCTTTCTTTCTTTCTTTCTTTCTTTCTTTCTTTCTTTCTTTCTTTCTTTCTTTCTTTCTTTCTTTCTTTCTTTTTATCTTTCTATCTTTCTATCTTTCTATCTTTCTATCTTTCTATCTTTCTACCTTAATCTTATCTTATCTTATCTTATCTTATCTTATCTTATCTATCTATCTATCTATAGATCTATAGTCTAAGCCCAAACCTGGGCAAAAAATGAGGATGCATCTGCCCAAAACATGCCAGAAAGATCCAGCAAGTGATATTGGTGATCTCAATTGATGAAAATGCCGGAATCGCTCGGCCCAAGCACCTTTTCGCAGTCCAATTGGAGCATTCGGAGGTTCAAAGATCGTCTCCTCTGCTGCCTGTCTTACATCGCGGCATGCCCAGCAAGAAAATGCGAAGGGTCTCCCCCTTTCCCAAGCCCCTTCCCAAAGACATCCCTTTCAGGCAATGAAATCTCAGAAAAGACCTGCTGAGATATTCCCCCAGTTGTTAGACCAATCCATTTTACTGAATGGGGTCCACATCCCAAACATCCAATTAAATGTACCGTGGCCTTATCAAGAGCGTAGCCAGATCTTCCCACATCATCCAGCTTGCCAGCTGTCTCGTTCTCATCCTTGTCACATGGGCCACAGCCACAGTTTTGCTGACCCATCCTCAGTCCGTGCAGGCGATTGCCGACCATCACAGCCACAATGGAAGCCCCACTGGCGCACCAAAGGGCTCACATTGGCTGTGTTTAGGATAAGACTCTGCAATGGAGGGGAATGAGATTTTGAGTCCATACCAGAATCGAAATGTATGATGAACTCATGCAAAACTCCTCTGTGTGGAACCCTGTGCTGGCGCAGAACAGCAAAATCAAAAAGCGCCTGTACCACTTGCTAATCCCCTGGCTTCTCATGTAAGTCGCAATCAAACGCACTGCGTTTCCTCTTTGAGGGCCTGCCGTTCCAGAATGGCCGTGATGCAGCCCAGCGACTAAACTTCTGAAGGTGGCATGCACTTTGGCAGGTTTCTGTACAAATGAGCCAATGGCTGCGCAAAGAAACGGGATGGGACTAAGGCAAACATGGAAGAAAGGATCCATCGAGATCCATCCAAACATGGGAATGGCAATCAAGCAGTTACATGTCTTGGTTTATCGGTGTTGGCTGGTTGGCTGGCTGGCTGGCTGGTTGGTTGGTTGATTGGTTGGTTGATCCAGTAGACTGCATTCAATCACTCACAGCGAACAAAGCCTGACAGCCACACCGCTCAGGTCAGGGCGGTCTCTGTGTCTTTGACTGGCCTGGCATTGCTGGTGAAATGACTTGACCACAGTAGGTTCAGTTCAGCAAGTTGGGTTCCATAGTTGATGTTGTGGGTTTGTCCATCCATTGGTTTCTCTTTCATTATCATTTTGGCATACGAGTATTTTAGCAAAATTTGGGGTACCCCCAGGGCCCCAATGTTCAAACAAACTCATAGTGATTAGAGGCCTTCAGGCCAAATTGGGTCGGTCCGAAAATTCAGGGGCCTTGCCCCCGAACACCACGAGACAAAATGACTCGAGTCCAACAGCTAAAACCACCATTTTAAAAATGCCAAAAATCTGGACGGAAAAAAAATGCTCCTACCAAGTCAATAATGATGTATATAATATAGAATAATGTAGAAGTATTGTAAAATCGTCGTTTTGAGAAGGCACTGTCCTGGTTTGTCCACCCCTCTGAGGTTCCAGCTCCATGCCCAGTACTTGTGCCCCGCGCAGTTGCAGCTTGATCTGGGGCACCGCAACACCAAGGTGACACTTGGTTGGGAACCGACTAGGTTGTACTATGCATGGGTCAAAATTGGGGCACCAACGAGCCAATGAGCCAACAAGATGTGACTCTTAGGTACTAAACCATCTATATTTCAGGAATTGAATAACTGTGACCCCATGCCCATTTGGAAATTTCGAACCATTTAGAGGCCATGCATTTACTGCTGTATATCTCTCCTCTCTCTCTCTCCATCGACATATATATAACTATATTTATATATACACACATATATATTTATATATCTCTGCGCGTGTGATATATAATGGTGTATGTATACATATACAATTGAAGCCATGATGAGCCATGTCTCATCTGTATACACGAGACCATATGCACTATAATATCTAAGTCGTTGAAAAAAACCAAGCACTCTGCTTTTGCTTTCCCCGGATATCCCACGATACCACCTATATACTTGAAATGTAATAAAACCAAATGGATTCCCCTCCAGGTTCCAGCTCCAAAATGCCTTCGTCCCTGCAGGGGTCCGGACTCCAGTCTCATCCGCCCCTCCGCCACTCGCAGCCACGTGCCCGAAATCCAACATGAGGAAACCGTCATCGCTAAGGGGCCTGGGCAAAAGGAGCAGGGAGTCCAAGAAATGGCAGAGCAACAATAACGAATAACCCTAGGCCCATCCCGCCCATCCCCCCAATACAAAAAAACAAAAAAAAAACAATACCGGTTTTGTAGTGGATCTTTTCCCTTATCAAAGGTGTTCAATACTAGTGGGATGGGGATATTTGTGATAGAACTTGATCTATATATTATATGTTGATCGAAGGGGGCTCCTACCCAACCAAAAAGTGACGATGTGATTTCAATGGTTGAACCCACCAAAATGGGAACCCCTGCGTGATATAGTTGGGAATTGGTGGATGCAAATTGCGGAGCAATTCCCAATGAGCAACCATTGTTGGGATCATGCCACTGCTTCGGACAGCCACTATTAGGCCACTTTCCTGCCCCTTTCCTTTTCTCTCTCAGCCTGAATGTAGGTTCCCCAGACTCATCAACCTATGCCATCAGGAGGTTGATGCAGATTGTAGAGCCGGGGGTTAGACTTGCAACTTGACAGCAAGAGCATCTGCAGCTGTGCCAGTGCCGTGTATCATTTAGAGCCGAGCCTCCAATTGCCCTCCTTCATAGCCATCAGCGCAGGTCGGCCTCGCATTTTTGACATGCTCCATACTACATTATTACAGTACATGATCAGTAAGTACTAAATTCATAACTCCACCAAATCGCATGATAGGCTGCGCACTTCAGCTTCAACGTGGTCACAGCAAGTGATGCTTCACTCCAGTTCTATCTTCTGTCGCGTTGTCTTCTGTTGTTTGTTCCCCACCTTGGTTGGAGTAGACATCGTCCATCTGTCGGCCTGAGAACACGAAATCCAACCCCAATGGTTCCGTAGGGCTGTGGTTCTTGTGCTGGGGCAGCCTATCACAAAGCACCCTGCAAGTTTCAGATGTTTCAAAGACTACTGTGCTCAGGGCGCCCTTCACTTTTTCAAAAGCATCACGGAAACGATCCCAGCGGATCGTACTCAAACTCATCCTCTGGCAGGTTGTCCCAGTCGATGGTGCAACCTAGGCTGGGCCATTCTGAAAACATCATGGAATTTCGGTCTACAGGATCCAACGAGGTGAGACAGCTGAGTTTTGGACCATCCCTTTCCGAGCAAGGCACCCAGGGATGGGCCAAGCACTCTTCAACCGACAGCCGCTTGGAAGCATCCTCTTGGACATCCACAGGCCGGTGAGAAATGGAATGCGTTAAAACAAGATCAATCTAGATCGATCTCGCTTTACTCTCACTTACAAACTAGAAATGAAGCAGCACGGTGGACACCGACTACCTCCCAAGACCTTCTGGGACTTCATGATTTGCAGAGTGGAAATCGCAACACCTGTCGCAGCACAGGGCTTTATCTCACAGCAGGGGTCCTTCTCCAGCATGCTAGTGAGGAGATCTTTTGCTTCTTCCGAGACATGGTGTAGAGCAGCCCGGTCGTACTCAGACCTGGTGCCCAGCTGCAGGGCCACCAATGCTGACAACCTACGGAACCCCATGGCAACCTATGGCAACCTGGCAGCCAACTAAGCTTCGGTCCGGATGATGTCAAGCTCGGTCCTGCTGCAATACATCAGAGCAAATGTACACAGCTTTCTGTGAACATCTGCATTCCTTTGACATTGCAACTGATGAGGGGGATTCATCCCAAACTGTGTCAGCAGGACCTGAAGGGAAGCTTGCCCGTCAAGCAGGTGTAGAGGCAAACGCCTGTTGACCTCGCATCTCACCAGGTCCCTGTTTTTTCAGTAGAAAGTTTGCCCCAGCCCCTGGACATCCTCTGAAATCTACACCTGAGCCCTGGGCCAAACATCCACCTTCGGGCTGAATTCCTCCGGCCTCGACAGCCAGGAGAAGACAGCGACGATGTTCTAAAAGAACAGGGGGGGTTCCATACCCTTCTTGGGGTTCCCTCTCAAGAATCAAACATGTTTTGGACGGATGTGGTCCCCTCAGTTGGGATAGATTGGAAAAGGCCTCAATTCTTGGCGGGCACACCATGCGGGGAGAAGACTCAGCGCACGGCCCGGAAGAGGTCTGGACAAGCGACGCCTCTCCTTCCAGCAGATGCCAACTGGCTGGCCTTGTCCTGCCTCAATGCTTAACCCTGACCTGAGAAGAAAGGTCTCGACTGTTTGAAATTGTTTGAATCTTTACCCCAACAACCATCCACTCATCCAGCGGCCACCGGGGCACCATGGTATCCACCCTGCTCCTTGATGTCCCCAGCTGAAGGCCCCATGTACCACGTCCGTCTCAGATTTCCAGCTTGTGAGGGGGGGTTACCACAAGCCACGGATGCTCCTTTTCTGGTTGATGGTTTCAATCATATTCGGACAATGTTGGCCCCAAATGTGGATCATCAATCCTGAACGGAATGGAAAGAATGCGATCCCTGAAAGATTCTGAAACCACCGGGCAGTGTTGCAATTTGTTGCAATACTCCTGATGACGGTTGTGCAAGAATGGCTATCCTCACTTGGCATTCATCGACGATCTTCTTCCCACTTCTGCATCAGGATGGGAGCTCGCGCTACTGGCTGGCAATTTCACCCGATCCATCCCCATCTCAAGAAGGGCCAATTTGAGGTGTAGCTGGATTTTTGTTGATACTTGAAAGGAAATTGGCCAATGGGGGATGCAGGTAGATTTCTTGAAACACCACCAATCTGGGTCCCTGGCGCTCCCCAGCTTCGCTTTGGCGACTTCAGGTGCCATAATGGACCTGGGCTTGGCGGGGTCCATGTCTTCACGCCACAGGTCATCTTGGCACCTCGGTGCCTTGAGCGTCCCTGCGGAGTTCCCACCACGGTTTCCAAGGGGCCATGGTGCAGACACTTGGCGACCTCGCAGCCACAGTGGCAGTGACTTCAACCAGAAATTGAAAAAACAGCTGGAGATCTGGGTGTTCGACTCCAAAATCGATGAGTTTGACGCGACTCTCGAGATCAACGACGTCGCCAGTCACCATCATATTCCTCGGCTGCCATTTCTTGTACCCTCCCGCCTTCACGCACGCCAAGCTCCAAACCAAGTCCACAAGGATACTCTGATGCACTATGCAGGAGATGCGGTTCTCATGTGCATGCACAAGAGGAAGATAGATAAACAGACAGACACGTACATAGGGTACAGCATGTTACAGCAATAGACGTAGACACACAGACGGATAGATGGATGGATACTGTAGATTTTCTGATCTGTGCACCAGGTTGGTCAAAAGCCAAGTATCTCCGGTTTAAGATCTCGGTGGATCACACCACGACTGTGCATATGGGCCAGCCCATCCAAGATCTGAACACAAGAAACAAGCAGAAACCTCAAGGTTACAGACCTCATAGTTTTAAATTAAATGAAAGTGGGTCGTCCACAATGAAACTTCTATTGGCATCTGCTTCAGCAACACGCTCGTCGGGGATCGTGTTATTCCAATATATATATATATATATATACACACACATCATACCAGAGGCATCCATCGATAACGTGTCATGTTCTCTCTATTCTGTCCTACCTACTACTGTATCCAAATCATGGCATGCACCCAGTTGGATTACTTGATAGTGTGTTCGTGTTGTCTGTCGTCTATCTCATGATCTCTACCTATATCTATCTGCACAATCCAATCAATCAGGTCCCTCAGCAAGGTTACTGAGTCTTGTGTGTGCCCCAGCCCATTGCGGGTGTATATCCCATCCACCCATAGCCGACCTGCAAAAAGATGCTTCTGGCAACCGACTCTCGCATGGGACCCTCGATGGCCACGTGTTCTGCGAGTTCGCGTCCATTCACCACCTTCGCACAACTGCGCTGGGATGACGCCAGGATCCATGGAATCCATATGGAATTGCGATGGAAGGGAACTGGTTATACTGACTTGAATATCACTATGGGATCAACCTGGTACTAAAAGATGATGAAAGCTGGACCACATCCGGCACCTCCATGACCACCAGCTTGTAATGGGGTCGAACTTTGCCATTCTGGTCCACTCTGTTGATGGTGGCAGTTGCAATCAATCCGGCCTCAGGTGACCGCAGGTGACCGCAGGTGACTCAGGTCATGGGACCTACACCATTCGCTGTGAAGCTGAGCTTCTGACAATATTTGGGTGGTTCCCCAAAGCTCTCAGCGTCTCGAGCTCAGCTTCGATTTCTGCCAATTTCTGAACCTGCACAAATGCAGCGTACCGACATATTCGACTAATCGAGAGAGCCCACCATCTCAGCTCTTCCAACTAAGATACAAGGAAACCACATTGAAAAATAAAATCACCTGTTTTTTTGTGTGCCATTGATCCCCAGTGTTTCAAAGCTTGTCCTCCAACGAACTTCCCTCTGTTTGGTCATCAAACACCACACCTCGCACCCCGGCTCCAAGACCAGTCGCCAAGTTGGAATTACCTGGCCGTTAAACCCCCCTGGGCCCCAACATCCCCAAGTCTGAGGGCAGTGACGCACAAGGAGCGGGTCAGAGATGATGAAAGTAAGGCATCTAACTCGCGTTAAGGCAGCATATGAGTCATGGTCAATTTTGAAGGAGCTTCCAGGTATGGAGTGCCCATGATTTTGGCCAATATCTGGCCTTGACGGCCACTGGTTCCCCACCTTCCGTCAGGCCACGGTACCTCAAAGGCGCAAACCCTGCTGATCTGCGATTGCCGGCGGTCACTGCAAATGCTGAGGAGCTGACACGGTACCCTGGCGTTGCGGTGAGATCACAGAGCTACAGGTGGCACAGAAATATCCTTGAACTGGTGCTACATTGCTACACGACAGCTGGACCAGCTTGAAGCCCTGAAAACAACCGAAAATAACTCCTGATGGGCAATTAGCCATATACAGGCGCCACAGTTGGATCAGCCCAAAATAGTCAACCTAGAGGTGGAAATTCATGGAAATTCACATGAACGCGCTTGGCCTGGGCCCCAGAGCCAAGGACTTCATTGAACAGGATGCGATACCGACAGCCATCATCGTACTCCACATCTTGCAGCCTCAGCGATGGTGGATGGGCCAGGCACAGGCTTTTGGTGGCGGGCCATTCTAATGCCTTGGGAGACCCGGCTACCCACCAGTTGTGACACTGGAAGAAATTGATGTCCTCTATTGAAAACCCAATTAGCCCCAGAGGTCTCAAGTCATTCGTTTGCTGAGGCCCGGTCCTGTCAATGTCAACCGCTGATGCACCAGATTGGCGGCTGATGGCGGAAAGCCTGAAAGAAAAGCCAAACGCAATCAAACACCGCTCCTTAGATGCCTGTCCATGAAATGGCAAAACATCTTCTCATCATGATGGGCTTCGTCTTCCCCCCGCCTTCGCGACCGCGCTCCGCAGGCGTAAACCAAGGGCGCAACACCCGCCAGCTTCAGCAGCGCTGAATGGGCTCCAGGCTTGAAAAAGGTGCCGCAGGGTCTGGGGTGGTCACAGACAGCAGCAGGTCGCACTGGTCGCGCTGGTCGCACTTGTCTCGCTTCCACGGCAGGCCCAGGCAACATGGTGGAAGACATGCAGCAGGTGCGCCGTGCTAGGAATGTGATTGTGACTGTGTCCAAAATCCTTCAGCTCTGAGAAGTTGCAGCTTTGGTGAGGTCCTCTTTGGTCACTGCTCTGGCAAATTGAAACTTGTGGCTGGACAAAGATCATGCTTTTCGAGAGTGCCACCCAGTGGTTTGGTTGATGGTTGTGCTGGTGAGAGAGGGATAGAGAGAGAGAAAAAAACCATCTTCAATCCTCAATGAATCTAGCTGAGCTGAGCTGGATTTGATTGTCCTCCTTGTCTGTCGCTGCTTTCCATACCACTAGTGAATAGAAAATCAAAATGGCTTGAAGGCGTATCCCCGCGTCAGAGGATCACTTGCATGAATCTTTGACCAGGGAGCCAGACAGCCAGACAAATATGTGCTCATGTATCTCCATGTGCACTGTGGAAGTGGAAAGGCCACATCTCCTGTAATGAAAATGTCGAACTTCCATGAGTCTCCAGGTATTTCAATTGTGACAGCAATTAACTTCAGAATACCTCAGGCACGCGCAGGAAGACCAAGGGTGCTCCAACATCCAAACGAAATCTCGCCTCAGCTGCAGCTGCTTGATAGAAGCAGCTATGCACTTGATCAATGCATACTTCTCGGATGAACATTTTAGATGTCGTTACTATTGTTACGTAGCAAGCGGATAGCAGAACCAAGCCCTATAAATCAAAATATATCAAAGTGCATCCTTGTCAGGAGACATCCCGGTCGTAAATGGGCTGTGGCAGGAATGGGTTCCAAATTCTACCTGGGATTGTCATCCAAATTGGCCTTTAGACCCTTTCCCAGCGTTGAATCCCAAAGGTCACATGTCAAATTGGCCCAAGTGTCAGCTAGATCCTTCAACTTGAGATATGCCATGTTGATCTCTCCTGGCCGTGCCAGCCCCGAGTCGAGGACTCCATGTCGGCTCTGCTCCTGGATTCGAGCTGTGTCTGGAGCATCCCTCAGCTTTGATTCATCGAATGGGGATGTCTCAACAGTTGGGAACCCCATTCCATCCCATGGTTCATCATCATTCTCCCCATTCAAATTGCCGTGATTTGGGAATTAGCTCATGGTAAATCTTGAAGCAACTTTGCCAGGGTGGATACTACCACAGTTCCACAGATGTTCCCACATATTGCATATAAAATCCCTCATTTTGAGACAAGCCGACGTCAACCCACGGGATTTTTTGATATTTTTTGAACCACCCGACCTTCATCTCATCCTCAGCCGTGTCAAGCATCTTCTCATGGGCCTCATCTGCCCGTGTGGCCTGGCTATGGCAAGCTGGACTTTGGTGAAAGGAATGCCGATATGCCACTGTAAAACACACACGCACATATAGATGATACATATATATATATATACACATTGTAGAATCAATCAATTACGATCAATAATCACATTATACATAGAATATGTCTGTGCACACGCGGGTGTGTTTTGGTTCACTATATCCAGAGATGACTCCACGACTCCCCCCAGTGCCTCAGGTCTCCGACGTGACGGCATGGCTTCGCGGATGGAGCTGCTGAGAAACGCCACCAACTTGTCGTAGTCCCGCTGCCTGGAAAGAATGCAATCTTTCAGGGCAAACCGCCAACTCCAAGTCCAATCATTTCGGAGGTGCTACCATAAAATGAATACAAAGGAGATAATATTATATTCATATATATATATATTCATATATAGTCTATTATATTTGCACTTCAAGGTCGGTCAGCATTGCTGCAACATGCTGCAACGTGGGTAGCTTTAGGAGCTTGGCATGATGTACGCACATGGAACCAACAGACATCCAAATGTTTGGCCTGAAGAGGATGCAAACTTGGGCCTTGGAAGGGCTGAGATCAAATACGGAACGGCAGCTGTCCCGCTGGAGGGTTGAAGATAGAAAAATCATGACCCACAAAGTTCATTCAATTTTCCCTTCAAGGTACCTACACCCAGACATACCCAGACCACCTTGGACAGCTCATCGGGTGTTGAGCAAACCATGGCACAAAATCTTGGAACTGGTTGGAAGCAGGGTAAAGGTTCTATTGCTGCAATCTCCCCAAAATGCGAAACATATGAAACCTCCAAGGTTATGAAATGCAACGGCTGAAGTTGCCACTCCGCCAACAACCACGCCCCTTTTTGCACCACTGGCAACTTGAGAAAGTCAATCCATGTCTGCATGCCCTGCAGTTGCAACCTCCTTTCTTGCAAGCCTGAAGTTGTCCCAGATCGCTGGGTTCGCAGCTTGTGGCGGCAGTCGTGGTCGCACCTGCCCATCCAGCACAAGTAGCATCCCTTCCCGCACGTCATTGTACTTCCGCAAGGACCCAAAGAGAGATGGGATCTGCGAATCCACCGCGCGCTGTAGCACAGATTCCACAAGGTGTCGGAGAAGAAGGCCCAAGACGCCCTGGAGGCCCTCCCCACCACCCTCCTCATCACCACCAAATCGGGTAAAGCGGACAACTGCCAATGGCAGCTGGACGCTGCTGGAGATCATCATCGCAGCCAATAGCTCGGCCAAACACACTGCAGCACGAACTCCATAGGTATGTGCTTGCTGGATGTGCTGCACAGCTGCCCTCTTCATGCTATGTGAGAACCGCTTGCCTACCGGAGCAGGCCGGCTGCATAGGCTCTGCGCAACATGAGCATAGAAAGCATTGGGCTTTCGCTCGCGGATGGCACAATGAAACAGGACCACGCAGGCCTCTGCAGAGCCAGTTTTCGCTCCGCTGGCGGCCATGGACACCCGTTCAACAGCATCTTCATAGTCTTCTGCTCCCATAAGTGCCACAAACAGATTTTGTCGCAACTCAGATGTGAGTCGTTGAGCAACTGCAGCCTGGCGCAAAGGATCTGCCTGATTCGAAGCCTTTGATCTGGCCAAGACTGTGGTGGATGCGGCATCTTGTGTCGGCCAGTTGGCAGGCACCTCATCATGTAGAACCCGAAAAGGTACCGCAAGGACATGGTCAGACACTTTCCGGCCCTTCAGTAGGGGTGCAGTCTGAAGCCAACCGCGGGTTTGATTGAAGCGATCCATCACTGCAAATGAAACCTTGTTGTTTTTTAGATCATTCAGCTCCTTCAGCAAATAATCCAATCGAGTTTCCATACTCGACTTGCCAGTCTCAGATTGCGCGGCGGTTTGAGCCTCACTGGCTTCGGTGGTCACAAAGCGCAGGACTTCCCGGAAATCCTCTGGGCAGTCGGAGCGCAGCTGCCGGCCCCCGTAGCGCAGAATGGTCAAGGACAGCTCGGCGGAGACCTCGGTGATGGGCCGCGTCAGGACGAAGCGCACCACGTCGAAGACCACGTTGCCAGGTAAAATTCCGAAGCTGAACATCAGCATGGTGAAAATCACACAGTTCTTGGCAATTCTCGCATCATTGCTGGGTTCATCAGGGTCTGCATCTGTTGACATCTTCATCCTCAAACGCAGCATCTCCAGGCATTTCAAGAGGGCCGCGGCCCCGAAGGCGGGACCAAAGACCACATGGCAAGCTGCCACAAGAGCTGCGAAGCAACCAAGAACAAGCACCGAGATATTGGGATCTTCCACAGCTGCTGAGAGGAGCGCCTCCACAAAGGCATCTGCTGCTTTGGCAGAGCCAATGTGGGGAACTAAATCACTGAGGACTTTCACAATCTCCAGACTACTTGGATCCAAGTTTCCTTCAGAAACACGATTCAAAATACCTCGCAAAGTTCGCTGTTGAGATTGAAGGCCATCTCGTGCTTTTGCTCGCAAGTGCGGAGGCAAGTACCCTCCTTGCGCCCCTTCTGACCTTCCCTCAGCTTCTTCGGGAGCCTCACTTGCTTCAGCATCACTTGCCTGTGGCTCTTCTGATTCTGCTCCTTCCTCTGCAAGCTCCGCTGCATCAGGCTGAAGGGGACCAGATTGGCCAACTTCTTCGTCCTGGTCGTCCTTTGGACCTTCATCTTCTGAGGTGATCTCTTCATCATCATCCCGAAACTTCCTCTTTCGCTCGGGCTTCCCAGACTTCCCGTCCATGCCCGCTTTCTGGGCCTTTGACTTTGATGTGACCTTCGTCTCCTTTGTCTCCGTCTCAGCTTTGTGACCGAAGAAATGTTCGCGTCTCGCTTTCTTCTCTTGACGCTTCTGCTTTCGCAGCAACCTCCTGGGAGTTTTGAAGCCGCCTTCATTGCCTCCTCTCTGGAGACTCTTGCCCTTTCCGTTTTTTCCGGACTTCCCTTTGCCTTTGATATCCTTCCCTTTGCCCTTGCCCTTGCCTTTGCTCTTGCCCTTGCCCTTTCCTTTCCCTTTGCCCCTTCTCGGATATGCCAAGGAGGCATCTTCCCCTCCCTCGCGGAGGACTTGTCCAACAAAGCTCTGCAACTCCTTCCGGATGTTCACAGGGGCCATGGCTCTGAAGCTAGATCTGTTCTGTGTCTGCCATTTGCCAGCAATGCCCCAAAGATCGAAAATATTGAAGGAAACTGGATGGTACAGTTGGCGTGAGCATTTTGGGGTTGACATGGCTGAATCCCATCAACATATATCACAATTGACTGATCCATGAGGAAAATGCCTTTCTGCCAGCTCTCATAACACCACCGCTTCTCAACTAACCAACTGCTCAACAAAAGATGTAGCTGGCACAAACCTCTTGCTCAGGTGATTAAGACTAATTCATTGAATTGTCACTTTAGTATCCTATTGTCTTCCACTTGGTGCAGCTTGATCCATGCCACAGAGGAGCGATTACGTCAAAAAGGACAGACCAGGAAGCTGCAGGCAATTTGGACCCTGACCTGATCCCCTAGGTCAAAACAGCTAAACCCCTGAAAACCAGCCTAGCAGCAAAAAAAATACATTAAAAAATTACCATTTTCATACGGAAATTTTGGGGTTGCATGTTTGTTTTCCGGAGGGTGCCCATCCAAGGTTTCTGAATTTCCAGCTGAGGGCTCTGCCCAGGATGCACTCCAGATCAAGGCTGGCTGAACATGGGCTCTTCGGAGGATATCCACCTTTTTCAAAGCTCTTCCAACAGCAAAGCTTGCATCCGCAGAAGCTACTTAGCAGTTGGACATCATCTTTATCTGCAAATGTGCGAAGTTGTATCTCTGTGTGTGTCATCTGAAAATGGGTTCAGGTCCACAAAGTTTGCACTCCAGGATCACCAAATGATACCAGTGCCAAAACATGACCAGATTCGCAGACACCACTAGCAGCTTAGTCCAGAGTCGCAAAGCAGGCCTTGAGGAGTTTGTCCCCTCGCCGTGGCATCAAGAGCATGCGCCCATCCTAAGTTCAAGCAGAAACTCTCACACACGCACACACATATGCACAATATCAGGCACCAGTGCCAACGGACCGAGATGCTAAGTGGCGTTGGAGAAAAATACGGTGCATAGACTTCTTTTGAAAGGAAGACTGGAACCCGACCAATCACCACGACGCACTGGTTCGATATGTTCCTTCTGTTGTAAGGTGTCAGCCAATTCGAGGTTTACAGCCATCAGCGAAACCTCAAGCCAACGAGCGGCATTTCCCCGAATACTTTTACCAATCCGGCTTGTTTAGTCCCTAGGCCACAAGGCCAATTTCATCTTGAGGCTGAAAGACCAGCATAGGCACAAAGTGACCAAATCATGCCTGACTTCCTACTTGCATTGACTGTGCCAGGTGAATTGCCATAGTTCCTTCATCAACCTGAAATTTGAATAAGGTGGTTTGGAGGTATCGGTACGTAGTTCTCCTTTTGCTTTTTGTACTGTAATCGTTTTTGGTGAGCTCATGACACTGGTGCAAACCTCATCCATGCAACACTCAAACCTGAGCACAGTGCAGCTGCAGCAGCATCACCAGACTGAAATGCTCGAAAGCCGCATTCAGCCCCACTGACACAGACCTTCACTGGATGCGTTGCATCTACAACAGCAAGAGTGATGAATAATCCCAGTTGATCTCAGTTAGGTGGCTCATTGAGGCGCCATATTATTCACCACTGCCTACCCACTTCCTACTCTCTTCCTACCCACTTACCATCTTGGATGCTCATGCAAGCAGTCCGCACCTGCAACACATGACGAGCAGTGCCCGCCACCCTCTCCGGGAACACCTTGAAGCTAAAGAATCATGTGCGGCATGTCACAATCGGAGGGATTTCCTCCATTCCCATACCATGCACCAAATATCTCCCTCTCTCTCTCGCTCTCTCTCTCTCTCTCTCTCCCTTGGTATTTGTTTTAGAGGTCTCATATTCTGGAAAGAACCTGCAAGAAATCGTAGGCGCACCAAGGCCCTTGCAACTGTCAAGCCCTCACCTGAGAGGTTCACCTGAACGAAATCTTGGTCGTCTGATGATTCACTGGGTTGATTTCTAATGAAAGTCTATAGGCAACCATGGTTTCAATCATCTCAACTCGTTTCCTGCTGGGTTTCCCTCAGAACGAGTCTCGGAGAGAAAGGCTCGCAATTTGAATTCATCCAACATCCAACCGACTGACAAATATGTTTAGTGTTACAGATTCAGGGTGAATCATTTTTTTCTATCTATGCTCTAAGTTGGATAATCCATTGTGTCATATTATGTATAAATAAATAAGCCTATATATATATGTGTGTGTGTGTCTGTGGGTGGGTGGGTGCGCCATGCACGAGTATATATATATATATATGTGTGTGTGTGATTATGTATGATTATACATGATTCATTCATATGTGATTATAAATTATGTGTGTATACTGTGTTGGTCTCATCTATGCATTTGTCAATCAAAACAAACCAAAACTCTTCCCACCTCGACAGAGCATTGCCCCCGCGGCTGTGGATCCTCCTGGCAGGAAACGAAGCGTTTTTCCATGTGGTCTTCATAAGCGTCATAGGCATCGTTTTTGAAAAGATTGAACCAACCAAAACATACAAAAACATTGGCAAAAATTGAAAATATCTCTGGCAATCAAGCATGGCCACTGTGGATAAGTGTCTTGGCAAAAGATTGGAATTTCTCTGCATTTTCAGCGGCCCAACCTCCTCCAGCAGCTCGTCCACCACCGTCTGGGCATGGAAGGGGGTGGATGATCAAAACAGTTGCAAATATCCGACGTTTCCGAGTTTCCCTTGCATCATATTTCAGCAACCAAGTGATTCACAAGTGATTCCAAATCTGGTATCTTTTATCTCCCGCAATTATATATATATATATATGCTGTGGACCATCTTGCAACTGTGATCTTGTGATTTGTCAATCTATTGCGTATCTCCAGCTCGGTGATTAGAGAGAGAGAGGGGGGAGAAGAAGAGGAAGCAAAAAAAAAAACACCAGCCAACCAACAGGTCCAGGGGTCAAACAATGTGTCATCCATCTGCAACCCTCACCGGTGCCTCTTGCAGACTATGCCCAGGTAGAAGTTCTTCCAATCTTCTTGCGGCCCTCTGCTTGACACGCACCTGCTTTAAGTTCACCATCTGGACTTGAACCCCCACATGATGAGTCAAAACCATGGGTCTCCCAAGGCATTTAGATAATTAAGGAATACCAAAACGGATCAGGACGAAAATGGGACCAGGCAGAGGCGCCTGGATGGGGTTGATGACATACCTGCTCCACAACCTCAAGTGCAATACCGGTGCTACAGGTGTGACAACTGGTTGTATACTCAGCTTCAGAACTACTGCATCAAGGGCTAGACTGAGCAAACATGCCCGCATTGTCGCCAACAGGTAGCAGCCCCTGAGCTTGTTCGTGTCCGGCCGCTAGGGCTTCCCAAGCCTGCTCCGAAAGCCATGTTTCAGATGGCACCCGCAATGATGGCAGATCCCCCCAGTGTTCACCAATGCAGCCTCATCCACTGCAGCCACTACCTGCAGGCTTTCATTGTCAATTGTCTGCACCGGCTGGCATTTTTTTGGCTGGCATCACCAGTGGAATCAAGCTAGATCTTCGTTATGCTCATCACTATGATTTACAGTAATCAGATGAGAACTCAGCGACAACCAGCACCTTGCGGATCTGCACTTCGTACCACCTCGCTACTGCATCCGATTCCAAATGCGGGAGACATTTTGGTGGGTCGTCCGGATAGCGAGTTTGATATTTGATGAGGAGCAAGGACCTGTGACCTATGACCTACACTGGATATCACTGGATGAGCAAAGTTCAGCCGTTCTCAAGGCACAGCCCGACACAGCCTAGGAATTGAGACTGCGACTGGACCGCGATCAACGTGCTACCCGCTGTCACCAACACATGGCGATCAGAGTTGCTCACCTGCAGCAACGAGTCTATCTGAGCTTCATCATCGAGTAGCTCCAAAATGTTAAGCCTCAAAATTACTTAGCTATATCCCACCTAAGAAGTCCCCAAATGTGGGAACCTTGCCATTTTAAACAGTTTAAACAACATGTTTTTCAATATTTTGTGGGGGGACTCCCTTGGTCCCTTAGTCCCTGCGCCTGCAGGGACGCACCACGTGTAAAAGAGATCAGCGCAATCTCCTCGCTGCAGAGGTGGCAGGCACCCACCTGGCCACGGTGAAAGCAGTCGATGTTCATCAAATCACCTGGATTTTTGTCATAATTCAATTTATTCAATGATTAATTAATGACCATTCCCCAATTCAGGATTGATTGATTAATTATCGCTGATCTTTAATCATCATGTTTTTAATCATTCCTCAATTTATCAATTATTGGTCAAATAAGTTTGATCAACCACGAATCATCAAATAGTTTGATCAAAATGAAGATCTCCCGCGTGATTTTGTAGCCCGCTACTGGAATGTTTTGATTTCAAAATCTTGATACAAACCCGCTGAAACGAGTGCTACCAACCAATGCTTCGTGTTTTTGTTGGCAAACACGATTCATCCGTGCTCGTGATGTCTGGTCACCCAGGTTAGCCACTGCTCAAACTCATCTGGCACCTTCCCCTGCATTTCACTTCGCCCTTCGAAGCCAGCGTATTGGGCACTGATGTTTTCCAAGGCCAAGGAAACCTGCGCAGCCACTGCAGCCACTGCCGCCACTATGGCCGGATGTCCCGCCTTCTGGTCCGAAGTTGGACAAAGCACCTGGCAATGCAACGGATGCAACGGATGCAACGGATGCAACGGATGCAACGGATGCAACGGATGTCTGTTGCAGTTTGAAAACCATGGAGAGGAACATGCACAGTGGATTTAATCACATGTGTGATATGTGTATGCATGTGTTTTTCATTGTCTTTCTCTGTGCTGCTTCATGGCACTCCAATTGCTTCGGACAACTCTTCCAGTGAGCCAAGCCGAACTACCATGCAGCCAACCACCCCCAAATTTGCAGGCACCAGCTCAAAGTTCATGATGGACACCTTCACTTGAACCTGAATGCTTTCGACTGGATTCAAAAACCCATCAAATTTGAATCTGCTCATTGTTCACAATCTGTAGATCATGTAGATCAGTGAATCTGTAGATCATGGATTTCCATTACAGTTTCAATAGCACAGTCTCCTTTGATCGATCGGCTACCAAGAGTCCGGCTCGAGGCTTCGCGGATTCAGCCGCCTGCTGACCAGGGAGGCGTCTTGCAGTCGGTTGGGACATTTCATGCCACTGAGTGCTGGCAAGGACACTGTCAACATCACCCTGGTTGATGAATGAGGAGGGCACCCCCAAAAGTGATACACTTCTCTTGGAATCTATCAGAATTAAAGTTAAAGCCCCCCTGTGTCTCTGAACCGGGAACTGCCAGCGCTTTGTTAAAGTCCAGGGTTGACGACATCAATTGCCTCGACCCGGGCTGCAGCGCCACAATGCCCACCAACTTCTGTGGGAGCCGCTGGAGCAGCAGCACCGACTGCAGTAGCTGCTGCATCTGACAGCACCTGACATATTTCCGAAAGGAGTTCAGGAGAAGTCATCTATCTATAAGGGGTATGAGGAAGAGCAGGGAAATGCCCCATCTCATGGTTTCTGTCGCTCAAGGAGACAGGCAGGCTCAATGGATTTCTAAGGCTGCAGAACTCGGCTGCTGGCATCGCGCAAGGGACTCATGGCGTAGTCCAGGCCTTAGAAAGACATCGAGTCCAGGCCTGAATCAATGCATGATGGTCAGCCATGCAAGTTTGAAATAGGTCTGGAAACCCGTGCCTTGTATTGGATCTGTCCATTTTGGGGGCCATTTATAATGGGTTTCTATCTCCAGGGGAAGTGGGAACACGTGGTAGGCATGTGGTAGGTAGGTTTCAGGCTTGCTGGAAGTTGGCCCACCACCTGCAGCATGCCATCACTGCAGGAAAAGTGGTCACCATACGTCAACATCAACAACATAGCCTACGTACTATCATCGCCAGCGTCAACAGCATGGCACAAAGCACCATCTTCACTAGTCTCACTAGTCACTAGCATCCTCGCAGAACTTTAGTCAAACGATCAGCAGCCTGGCCTTCATGAACAGCGGCCCAATATTCCATCGGAAGGCTTGGCTCTCCAGGCTCCATCGCCTCGGCAAAGGGATACCCACAACATCCCACAACCGGGGGCGAACCAAACCCATCACAAAAGATCATGGATTGATAATGGCAATATCACCATATCAACATGATTGATGCTGTTTGTCCCAACAAATCTAGGATTCTGCGGGGTCCAGGACACCTGGAACCCAGTCTGGTCACTTCATCATCCGTAGGCCGCCAACTGGTGGTCTATGCTCAGGTCCCAGCCAGTGCTGGGCGTTCTCCGCATCCCTCCAAGCTTGCAAGCTCATGGTTGTCGGCTCATAGACCTGCACACCATGAAGAACTTGTCACAGTGACAGACTCAATGGTGGGGGCAGCCTCCCATCAAAAACTGGTAAAAAAAAACTTAAAGGAGCAAGAACGAAAAGAACGAAACACTGCTGACAGTTACCCCGCGCACCCTGCATTCGGTTCCATCTTCACCCTCTGCCGTGACCTCGGAGGTGTGACAATGCAGAAGCAGCGATCACCAGTGAGTGCCAAGGGCATGACGCAGGTCTCGGTCAGCTGGCAGAAGCAAGAGAACTTCATCCAGTCGCACCTGGCAGCACTGAGTCAGCAACATCAATAAGCAGAGAATAGGAAATTGAAGGCAATAGAAGGCACGTACGAGTGTATACAGGCAAAATTGAAGATACCTTGCGGGTTTGAAATGAGTCAAACTTGGCCGATGACTGAGTGGTGCTTCAAATTGTTTCTCTGAAAGTCCCAAGCTACAAGTAGCTGGCTGAAATGAAAGGAATTCTTGCTCTATGTCATGGGGCATCCCAACAAATCCATTGTTGAGTAACCAAAAGGCTGACAAGAGTCAAGAACTCTATATATAACCTTTGAAGTACCAGACCGGCAGGAAGATCTTCCGTCTGATTCTTTTCGAGTTTATCAAACCCTACCTTGCGCAAACACCATGCTGGAGGTACAAAGGATTTTCCATCAGGTGCATCCACTCTCCGAACAAAAAAATGCAGCATTTCCCAAAGTATCTCGGCTCTCCATGGGATGTCTACACGTCCCATTTCAATCCTTTTTGTCCCTTCCCCACTATATTACCCCCTGGAAATCCAGATCTAGTATTGGATCTATTCATTTTGGGATGCTATTCAAAGGGAATCCACTACGAATTGGCAAAATCTGTGCCTCTCAGCAGGTGCCAAGTGTTGGGGCGGCCGTTGGCTGCTGGTTCGGAAAACAAATCGGCCCAAGGCCACTGTGACCTCAGATGTCATGAGGAAATGACAGCCATTAGTGTGGAATCTGTCACAGTGCCATGGGTCGGTCACACAAACACATTTGGATGATTTTTGGGTGGAAACTAAAGCGACCAGAATTGCTGCTAATGATCACAACCTTACATCAACCTTATGCCTTACGCTTTTCCTCAGCAGGGCATTCCCTGAGGCTGCGACATGACCGTTGGAAAGCAAGCCCCAACCTGCAACGGGCATGCCAGGGGCTTCTGTGCAGCCTTTCAAACTTGGCAGAGGTCCGGACGAAACACTGGAGCTGCAACCTGAAAGCTGTGAAGAACGAGTGCAACTATATGCCCCTGTCAAATGGATGCTCTTCTCACTACCCAGAATGAAGCGGGGATAACTGGGAGTTGATTGGATTTAGAACCAAATTTTGTGAACTGTCTCCATCCCTCGCAAGCTTTCAGGAACATGAGCGCCCAATAGTGCCCATTTGTTGCAGCACTGGGCGCCCAGCTTGTGATCTGTAAGACACTTATGATTGTGGTTTGACTACTTCAAGGCTTGAAAGTTTGGGGTATCTGACAGCTGCCATGGTCACAGCAAATCTACAAAGGGTCCTGAGAGCCACACATCTAGATCCAGGTCCAACATCAAGGCCTGTCCATCTGGTCCACTGTCTGCTGCCTCCCACAAGCAGCTTGGAGCCACAAGGCAGGGTGTCAGATGGTAGCTGCTTGGGTCCTACGCTGCACCCTACCTTGGGGCTGCTAGTCGCTAACGGTGACTTCGTGTCTGCCACATCTGGAAGCAAAGCGGGATCAGCACCTCACAGGTTAGTGGCTAAAGATTTTGGTCATTCTAATTATCAAGCAACATCAAAGTCCGAAAAAAAACGTCGTTAGTTGGGGCTGCATCATAATGGCAAGGACTGGTTTTACCACCACTTGAGTTTCTGCCAACCATAACTATGGCAAATGCCAGTGTTGGCCCTTGAAACACGACCATCATGAGGGGTTTGGGTCAGCAACAGCTGGGCTGGTGGCGGGTGAGCGTCACAGCCCGGGCCTTAACCAACAAATCACCCAACTTTCCTGGCCCCTCTGCGTCCAAATCCCCAAAGGACTGAGGTTGAAACAACCGAAAGCACGGTTGTCAAAGCATTGTGTGTACCTGAAGGTCTCACAACCGCTCCAAAACCACTAAACTTAGAAAAATCATATCGGAAGGGCACTGGTGGGGGCCAGCATAAACCGAAATGGCTCCTGGAACGATACAAAAACTTGCAAAATGCTGCGGGCTGAGCATCCCAGCTCTGCCACATATCAAGCAACTTGTCATTTGCGTCTTACCAGCTTGGAGATCAAGAAGGCGGCGTCCTGCTTCAATCTTACTCGAAAACTCCAGGGAACTACAGTGCTGTTGGCATTGACCTTAGAGACCACATCAGCATTTGTAGGGAAACCACCCCAGGGAAATCAGCCCGGGTTTCTGCTATCCATTTTAATATCTCTTTATCCCCGATGTTTGGACATAGCCGTGTGGGAAGCCAACCATGGAACCTGATGTCGCCCACCATAAACCCATCTGAGGCAGTAACGGCGCAACCGCCAAAGCGTGAACAATGCAACAAGAGGCTGACTGCTGCAGCTTCCTCACAGAAGTTGACGCGTTCACAATAGCTTTGAGTCGTGGAAGCGATGCTTTAGGGTCAGACACTCACAGACATCCGTGCATGTTTACCTACATATCTACATACATATACACATGCGCGTGTGGATATAAATGATATAGGTGTGCGCGTCTATCTATTATCTATCCAAAATTGTCTGTGAAGGCGCGCAACTATCTATCTACCTACCTATCTATCTATCTATCTATCTATCTATCTACCTACCTATGTATCATCTGGCTATGGCTCAAAAAACGGGTATGGATCGGTGCGCGGTGATCCGGAGGTATGGAACGAAGGAGTTACACAAATGGTCTCAAATGAATTCAATCTCTTCGGTATGGATCGAGGGTATGGATCGGGGGTAATGGATCGCCTGTGGGTCCGGGGTATGGATCGGGACCTTACATTTTGAGCTGCAGCCATCTATCTATCTAGCTATCTATCTGTTTATCTATCTGTCCATCTATCTATCTATGTCTGTGTGTGCGTGCAAATGCATATCCGCTTTTTACAAATAGATATACGTTTGTGCGTGTGTGCAAAATTAACACCAAGGAAATAATTTACACTTCACAGGCATCCAGGGGGTCTAATATCTACATGTAATCCTGTCTTTTGACGACTGTCAAGCGTGACCTGGGCTGGTCAAAGAAATCTTGCCAAGAAATGTAGTGTCGACAACCACATGCCAGCATGAATTCACCAGTCCCATGTGCAACTTTGGCGGCTCAAGCCCTTGGTTCCACTATCCCACAGGGGAGTAAAAGAAACACGCCCTCCTGAAATGTCGATGCTATTCAATACTATTCAATGCGCTCTCTCTCTCTCTCACACTCTCTTACGGGTCAATACTATTCAATACTTTAGATTCACACATCTGTCAAACAGGCGTCAGAAAAGCAACATTAGCGATTCACACGGGCCAGCAAGGGCACCAAGATGGCAAGGGCTGATGGCCTCTTTACCAGTGCGAGTCAATGTGAGTGATGTGAAATCCTCGTCCTGGCAGGGCATGGATCAAACTGACTACCCAGAAATTTGATGATAATGCTACGAATGGATATGAATGGTATGTAATGCCATTGATGGGGTATAATGCGATTTACTGGGATATACTTGGGATATATAACCAACAATTGGAGGTAGTGGATGTGTCAGAAAATGGGGTACACGGTATACCGTATACCGTGTACTCCTAAAGTGCCACTTCAATAGGGGAAATGATGACTAACCAATGGATGGAATGTGGTACTCAATTTAAGACAGGATTGCCCAATGTGGGCAAACCAATGTATAGTAAACCCGCCGTTTGGGGGTGGTTTCTACCACATATTTCTGCTAAAGCTAGGGTTTGTTAATTATTGACCTTACCACATTACCATTAAAATTGCCCAAATGAAATTCACCCAAGTTCCTGTTCGATCTGACATTTTGACCCGACACTGGCACGAGTCCTCGATATCACTTTGTACATCGAAAAACCTGACCAGCCATTGCAGCGCATTGTGAGGTGAAGATCAGTATGGCACTTACATTTATATTATGCATATGCGTGTATGCGCATCTTGTTACTTAATCTATATACGTACATCTGCGTGTGTGTGTGTGTGTAGTTTCATTATGTTGAAATTGGATCCCTTGCCCTTCAACAGACTGATGCACATGGATCTTCCTATTGCAAAACTCTCCCTCCCTTTGAGTTCCCCTGGCTCGTCATCATCATCACGGGAAGTTTGTGTCTTGGGCGCCAAGGTGTTGGGTTCCTCTACGGAGCTGCGGCTTTGGAAGTTCTGGATGCCCAAAATTCTCCATCTGGACTGCGCATGTATAGCACAAACAGTATAAATATCAATATTCACGAGAATGTGTATGTGTATATATATATATGTGTGTGTGTATCATTATATATCATTATCTATAATTATATATCATTATATATCATTATCTATCTATCTATCTATCTATCTATCTATCTATCTATCTATCTATCTAACTGTCGGTCTGTCGGTCTGTCGGTCTGTCGGTCTGTCGGTCTGTCTGTCCGTCTATATATATATGTGTGTGTGTGTCTCTCTCTACCTATCTATCTATCTATCTATCTATCTATCTATCTATCTATCTATCTATCTATCTATCTATCTATCTCGCTCTCTCTCTCTCTCTCTCTCTGTTGTGGAAGTTCTCCAGTTGGTTTCCACATCAACATGATACGAGTACCATGGCTGTTTCAGGTCAACCACACCACACACTTTGCAAGAAGCGCAACCCTCACTGTGCCTCCGTGGATGGGGCGTGCCGCAAGAGCATCAGCGGCTCCTGTACAGAGAAAGAATTTAGCGCGTTGAGCGCTAACTCTTCCCCGCTTTGGTCATCGTAAGCTGTCAAAGTTTCGGGAGTATAGTGGCGATTCCCTGGTTTAAAACAGCTGCCATGCACATCCTTCACATCCAAATGGGTGGGGGTAGGCCTGAGTATTTGCATTTATTTCAAAGGTCCAAAGGGGTGCTAGCTCCGCCAATGAGGTCGTCCTCACCGAGGATCACAGCAATGGAGGACAGATTTGCACTCACCTGGGAGCAAGCTGGGAGCGGACTGCCTTTTTACTACCTTGTGAATAGGGATTCCCATGATCCTACAATGGATTACAGCATGATAATCCCCACTCAAATTATAGATATACATAGATATACATATATATATATATATACACCTATATTGTGGATAGTGGAAGTATATGTGAAATCATCAACCAACGGTGGTTTTGAACACTGCTCATCTGATGGCATCAATCATGCCTGCCACAATCATTTTGGGCTCCCAACATCTGCGTCCCACGCCTCAGTGGAGCTCTGCTCCCAGGCATACCTGGATTTACGATCCGTTGCCTAGTAGATCCCAGTATATAACCCTAGTTAGGAAAATCTGTTCAGCGATTTAGACTACATACAGTAAAGTAAATGATGTGATATCTGTAGGAACTTTATGGCGACAGCAGGGCCGCTGCAAATCCCTCAGTTGAGCCCCAGGCTGCTCGAAGGAAGTCTGCCATGGCTCCTGGTACCAGCTGACTAAGCTGGAAGTGCTGGAAGTGCTACTTTTTAGGTTCTTGCTAGATCATTTTTCTGCTAATGTTAGAACAGTTAGGCCGCTCTTCTCCTAATGTTCTCTGTTGATGGGTACTTAAAAACCTTTGTTGACCCGAATTTGTAATGCGGTGAAGGGTTTCAGGCATGGCCTGCTCGCGCAGTGGCCAAAGCTAGCTTGCAGTCCACACCTGCAACTTTTGCAATACAGATCACTTCCAGTGACTGATTCTTGCAACCCAGCAGAAAATGGCCGTCTCAAATCTTTACCGTACGTGGTCAATGTCAGGTCTGGGCAAAGATATATCCTGGTTCCTATATGTATGTATGTATGTATGTATGTATGTATGTATGTATCTATCTATCTATCTATCTATCTATGTATGTATGTATGTATGTATGTATGTATCTATCTATCTATCTATCTATCTATGTATGTATGTATGTATGTATGTATGTATGTATGTATGTATGTATGTATGTATGTATGTATGTATGTATGTATGTATGTATGTATGTATGTATGTATGTATGTATGTATGTATGTATGTATGTATACGCGCAACGCCTGGGCTTTGCCCAGGCGTTGCAGCGTAGAGGTTTCCCATTCCCAAACAAATGTTGATACAACTTCCCAAAATTCCTATGGGAAAAACCACAAAGGAACTAGGTAATATTAAACTTCCACCCAAGTTAAACTTCACTTTACATTCATTGAAGATCTTCAATCAGGGTTTAATTCTCCTACCCCCATTAAATTTCTACATTCATTGAAGATCTTCAATCAGGGTTTAATTCTCCCACCCCCGTCAAACTTCTACATTCATTGAAGACCCTCAATAAGGGTTTAATTCTCCCACCCCCGTTAAACTTCTACATTCATTGAAGACCTTCAATAAGGGTTTAATTCTCCAACCCCCGTCAAACTTCTACATTCAATGAAGACCTTCAATCAGGGTTTAATTCTCCCACCCCCGTTAAACTTCTACATTCATTGAAGATCTTCAATAAGGGTTTAATTCTCCCACCCCCGTTAAA
>BGPT01000038.1:227893-245086 GCA_003297045.1 Symbiodinium sp. clade C Y103 | reverse complement strand
TAAACTTCTACATTCATTGAAGATCTTCAATAAGGGTTTAATTCTCCCACCCCCGTTAAACTTCTACATTCATTGAAGATCTTCAATAAGGGATGATCACGATGATGATGATGATGATGATGATGATGATGATGATGATGATGATGATGATGATGATGATGATGATGATGATGCGTCGCCTGTCGTCATTGCGGGTCCGNATGATGATGATGATGATGATGATGATGATGATGATGATGATGATGATGATGATGATGATGCGTCGCCTGTCGTCATTGCGGGTCCGGGCAAAGCCCAGGAATTTGCCGTATGTATACATGCATAATTCTTTTGAAAAGCTGCATGGATCTGATCCCCAACCTTTGTGTTTCCTTGCTATTTGGCTATTTGGTTCAACCATCAGCTGGTGGATATCTGAGGGCTGAACCACCTTCGATCTTCAACACCTGCGACTCATCGGACTCGCGGCTACCTGTCTGTCAAGGCAGAAAGAAATGGAGCCCAAAGGTTTTCAACACCAAGGTCCCGGCAGGATAAGATCTTGCAGTTGGGAATGAGAACTCGCACCTGGTAGCTGGGATGAAAGAAGTTGAAGTGTTTTTTGTGTCACATATAATATCACGCTGACTGCTTTATTTGAAAATGTTGTGGTGTGTATACATACCAGGGTTTTTTTAAAGTACCAAGTAAAGAAATCGATACATAGACAAATAGATAGACAGATTTGGCTAGCTAGCTAGGTAGTTACGAAAAAAGGTAGCTGATCACAAATATTTCACATGTATACTGTATACCGTATACTGTACGGTGTACATTTACAGTAGCTACAATAATACTAAAAATGAAATTGTATGACTAGCCATTCAAAATTCAAATCTTGAATGAGAGTTGTCCCCAAAATAGATGCAGCTGCTGTCCAAGTTGGCAAATCAGCATTGCAGGGCCTCTAGTCTTCGAGGCTCCTCCACCTGCAGAGCTGCAGCAAAACGATGCACTGATTCATGGGGTGAGGAAAGGGTTGGGGATTGATTCAAGCCAATTTTTCTGGAAAAATGCAAAACCAGAAAAAGGAAAACAAGCAAGAGACATTTCAGGTATTGATCGGACGGACGTATGTGTACCACGGCCTCTTCGAAAAAGCTTTGCTCTCCAGCTTCTTCAACCTGGGAACGACACAGGAAGAAGTTCCCTGACCAACCAAGACTGCAAGGTGCCAGAGGCAGCATTAACCATCTTGAAAATACGCTGGATGCTTTTAATGTTCTTGAGGTACCAGCGATGTCGTCAATCATTTCATCATCGTCGCCTCTGAGTCTGGGAATCTCTCTCTATCGCTCTCTCTTTCATTTTTTTTGGAATCCATTTTTGACACAACCCACGGAGCACTGCCGACCCATTTCAGCGATTCTTCATTGCCAGACTGCAAATCTCACTCAAATCCAGGCCTGTGGTAGAACTGCTTTCTGCCGGAGCCTGTGTAAGTTTCGTGTCGCTCAGTGGTAACCATTGGCCTCTGCACAGCCCACCTCTGATCTCCAAGGTCTCATCCAACGCGCCTGGGTTTAGGTCCAGTTGGATCCACTCAACTCAGGACACGGGTGGAAAGCTGGGCGCAATGAGGCTGCGGCAAAGCCTCGTGGCTCAGGTTGAGGCCTCGGTTTAGGTCCAAAGCGTTAACATTTCCCAAGGTATGGAGCAGGTCAACCCTCGGAGACCCAACTGAGCTAGCACTTTCTGAATCTGGGAGAACCCAAACAAATCCACCCAAAAATCCACCAACAGTTGTCCCTTGCAGCATTGATCCCCACGTAAAAAAATTACATGAAGGATGTACCCACCCAGCTTTTTCCAGGATGATTCCCTGCCGATCTGGGCCCCAGGGCCGCGCTCGCAGATTCTCCGTGCCCACCTGTTCCATTGCCTTCAGCTGCCAGCGGGCCAACCATTCGATGGGGGCCATGTCTTCGATCTCATCCAGGCGCGTCCTGGCGGAGGGATCAATTCAATATGTGTATTAACCGTGCAGATGGATGTGTATATACCATGCGTGTATGTGTTTATACGTGTATATACTATGCGTATACATATCGATGTGTATGTATTTTGTTGTAGATAGATGTCAGATCCAAATATTTAGGCAAATACAGATACATGCAGATAATTCATTGGAAGTACTGCTGCATCTTTCAAAGATCGAAGGTCGGAAGTTTGAAGTCCACAGGAAGTACAACTTGGCACACCCACTGGTCATCTTCCAGCTGCTCCCCTTTCGCGCGCCGTGCACACCTCAGCGGGACGGCTATCACCATTGCCAAAGTTTTCTGTAGGCTGCAATTGTCTCAGCAACGAATGAGTTTGTCTGATATGTCTTTTGCCGTTGTATACCTCTAAATCTGCAGGGTTGATCATCATTTTCCATATTCAAATACACTATATAAATAGCTATAACTGTGAAACCAACCCAAATATGCTGCCGGATGCAGCTCTTCCAAGGCACATCTCGGCATATTCAGGTCCTGATGGAGCCTGAACCTGGCTGTCGTAGGGCCGTAGAAAAACCCCGGAGAGATCACTGTAGGAACTGGGGAAACCTCTCTACTTACTAGGAAAACAGCAGAAGGATGGTCCAAGACCCATCTGGAAAAAAAAAAATGTCTAATCTGGAACTAAGTCATTTTCTTGGGGTGTGATTTGCCACATGTAAAAAATCATCAACAGTGAATTTTTAAGGCCATGGCTTTCTCCTCATCGCGAGCAACTCGGCGGCCTGGAGGCAAAAGCCCTTCAGAGTACCTGGCACCACTCAGGCGCCATTCCAAGTGTAACCACCAACTAAATGGGGCTGTGAAAAAGGGGAAAACCACCAGTGGAATGCTATTTATATACGTATATATATATACATACACACACGTGTATATATGTATGTAGGTGTGTGGTGTATATATATATATGTATGTATGTATGGTGTATATATATATATGTATGTATGTATACACATACATTCATTCATTCATTCATTCATTCATTCATACATACATACAGTGACATACAGTGACATACAGTGACATACAGTGACATACAGTGACATACAGTGACATACAGTGACATACAGTGACATACAGTGACATAATACAGCATCATACAGCGATGATGATGATGATGATGATGATGATGATGATGATGATGATGATGATGATGATGATGATGATGATGATGATGATGATGGATGACGACAGACCTTTGGATTTGGATTTACACCCCATTCTTGGACAAGTTTTCACTTTCAAAACCTGCAGTTTCTCCAATCGAATCCCCAAGAATCCATCATCTCCCGGAGATGGGGCAATTTCGTCGGATGGGACTACTGGCCCACTGGCCGCCGCCCTGGTGGCACCAGTTCACCGCATCGCTGATGCATCGCCTCGGAGGCCACTTGTCAGACCTACGACCTGACGACCTGACGACCAGGTCTGTGTAGCTACAGAAGGTTATTTTTTTTCATGTCTTTGATTCTCCCAGAATCAGATGCAGATTCTGTACTTGGTGTTATGAGCTCATCACCAAGGGTATCTGGTGAGGTCACTTGCGCAGCTTGCTACATCCCATGATTGGCTGCAATTAAATCTGGTGGCTCAAGCCAAAGAGCTGATTCTCTGGGCTTCAAGGAAAATCAACAGGAAAGCCACTGGCTTTCTCAAGCGGGTTTATGACATGCTATATAATTACATGTTTCACAGCAAGTGGCTTGGGGCCCTGGCGCGTTTGAAGGGGAGATGCATATTCCAGCGGCGGTAGGGGAGACCTACTGCAAAACCGAATCCGAGGTATGCAATACTAGGTGTGGGATGGGTCATGATGGGTCCAAACTTTCAACTTCCAAAATGGATGGGTTTCACCATTTCACCGATCAAATACCAAAAACTAGGTACCAGTTTTGTTGGCCGATTGGTACGGCACTTTTGATCCATACCCGAAGAATCATGGAAAGAGAGAAAAGCATCAAGAAGCGTCTTGCAGCACAGGCCTGCAATTCTGTCTGGAGCCTGTCACAAGACACACTGCTGAACCACAGCAAAACCGAATTTTGAGAATACAACTTTAACGACGAACATGAGTCAATGTTGCGAAAGGTCGGCCCGGCCATAAAATGCCCCCGGTTCGAGAATGCCACAATCTCGCATCCAAGGACAGCGGTCCAATCCTTTGCAAAGGACATTGGACGTATTGACATCAGTCTGACCCTCAGACACGACTGATATAAATCCAACATGCTCGTTGCGTCCAAACAAAAGACGCAGTTCTTGCTCAAGGCAACTGGCACTCAAGACTAGCTTCTCTCAGTTCCATCATTGCAACTTTGCTATCCAGCACAGCCGTGTCTAGGCCAGCTGCAGAGCTGTAGAGCTTCCATGAGTATGAAGCAAGGTCTCCTGCCCAGTGAGTGAATGAATGCTGCCCTGATGCTGAAATCTGCCAGCTGCTAGCCCCCCGTGATTTATCTCAATGGCGTCCTTGACACCTGCCAGCTTCCCTGCTAAGGAAACGCTCTCCGCATCTCGTTCTAAACCTCGGTGGCAGGGCAAGCACCGTCAGGATGACCAGCCAATCCTATTCCAACAGCACTGGCAGTGTAAGGCATTGGCAATGTTGGGTCTCCTCCAATGCTTTCCTGACAAAGTTCGGAAATCAAATGGACAAGGGCCTGTCCAATCATGGGGGTTACCTGAGGCCCTTCCGCCAAGAAATGAAAACTGCCTTTGTGGCGTTTGGGGGCTTCCCCAACTCTTGGCCTGGACCCATGGGTGCTGGAATCATCAGCTTTCCATCCCCCATCTCCAGATATTCGTCCTTTTTCCTTGTGCCCATGGCAATTGGGAAGCTATAAAAAGTGAGTCTTTCCGCAGGGCACAGCGCATCAGCTGGATCCACTCCACTAAAAGTTGATGCCACCTTGGTGCGGCCTGCTTCAGTTCGGATAGGAAAACATATTGTCTCGGACATTTCACATGATCTATCTGCAAAAATTCCTGGCACTCAGATGGTGCAAATTTTAGGATGCAAAGTTTCGCCCAGTTGGACAGCAGCAAGCTCACTCATACCGTCCAATTTCCTCGTCCTTTCTCTGGTTTGTAGATCAAGTCCTCGGCATTGCACAGAAAAAATCCAAGTACAACACCATGGCATACTATGCAGTTTCAGTGCAACTCTGTTTTCCTGTGTTCAGAGTTGCTATTGCTACACCAACTTCCACGCCATGTTCACCGCAACCAGGAGGGGTTCGCAGCACAAAAGCCAGTCTACAGTCGATGAAAATCAGCAGCAAGATGGGTTCGAGGCACGAAACCCAAAATGCCATTAATGCCATCAGCAATCAGCAGAATGTTTGCTGAAAAGCGTCATTTTCTTCTAAATAATCCCTGAAATTCAATATGGCGCTCAAGTCTGCCGTTCTCGCCGCTGGGCCCGGGGGACCACGGCACACAGCCGAAATGGCTTTGCTGACGTTCTCGCTCGTGGCCTCCCGGTCCGACCAATCTGAATGAGACAGGTATGGTTTCAACATATGTTGTCCTTTTTGCATGTTTTTGAATAACTAGCTTATTGCAACATCTATTTGTGACTCATTTGTGCGCTTGGTGCTTTGATTGTGCTACTGTCATGAATTAATTCGCAAAAAATCACACTGATGAGTCCCAATGAGAGTCTTTGTTTCCTTTGAATCATAAACCGATCCCAAACATTTATTTTCTGGCTCAAAGTCTAGTCCAAACTTCATGGTGTCTAAGACGACCAGTACTTTCAGCTCCCCTTGGCATTGTGGCCAAGTTGCAGGCAACGGAGAGCTGAAATGCGACGAAACCACTCTTTCAATCTTCGGCCACCGTCTTGGGATCTCATTGGCAAAGCTTTCCAGCCTCAGCTGCCAGGCTGCTAGACATGGGGTGAGCCATCCCAAAGTGCTACAAACACAGCAACTTACGGATCTTTGCGCATCCAGATGCAGCTTACATCTCAGAAGGCAAAGATCTTTCCCACAAATGGAGGTTTCCTAAAATGGGGTACCCCTAAATCATCCATTTTAATAGGCTTTTCCCTTACAAACCATCCATTTTGGGGTACCCCCATTTTAGGAAACCACCAAATGGCAGTGCTCATTGCAACAGGCGGCGTTTCAGGATCCCTGCTGATCTGGAGCTCTGCGACGAAACTTGGAACCTGGAAGCCAGTTCCTTCGACTCCAGCGGCCAAGCGCTCCCATTCGCCACGCCAGCCTGAGACAATGGTTTAATCTGTTTAACGGAATTGAAACATAACCATTCATATATACATATATATCAATAACATTTGATAAAGACAAAATTCAATGATAGTGTAGTACTATAAGTATAGACTTTGGATGCACTTTGCATCTTTTCGGCAATCTAATTTTTGTCTGTTGCAACTGGAGCCTATCCCAATGCAACCACCATATACGAAAAAAAAGCTGCCACAAGCCCACGGCCTGGGCGACACTCAAAGCCTTTCGAGTCTTTGCTTGGAAGCACTCGGTCATTCAGCTTTGCACATGGCGAGTCGGAGTCTTGCCAGTTGCACCTCACCAAATCGCTGATTCGGCTATACAGCAGGTACGGGATGGGGACCGGTTGTGGTGCTTCGAACTGCAACTGAATGTGATGTTCAAACCAAGCCACGGATACCAACCGAAGTACCCCAGCTCTGGCTGTGGCGCTTTGGATGCCAAGCCCAATTCATCCACCACGGTCAAGTCACCTGTAGCCGTCGGCGACCGGCTGACCAAAAAATCCAACGGTTTCTGGGCCAAGCTCCAGCCTGCAGCCACCGACAGCAAGGATCTTGGATTGATGTTGTTCAGCAGCAAAGTCGACCTAATCAGCACACAGTCAAATCGCTGCTATGGTTTCGCGTACTCAATCCCACACCGGATGCTGACAGCCTCAGCCAAGTTTCCAAAAAAGACTCGGAACGATGTTTCTTGCCAAGGAACTTTTGGTATCCATCCTTGATGACCTGGAAGCTGTCCACGTCCACCTCTCACAAGAATGTCTGGTTATTCATGGTCCTTCTAGTTTTCCACAGGTTTTGCATCAAACTTGGTGCAACTGACTTGCCTTTTCCAGTGGCTCATTTCGCGCGAAATAGAGGAGCCCCTCTCTGTATGGAGATTTCGTGAGGATCTCTGGAGGGTCATCACTGAGCCCGATGAGCATGTCCTCAGCAAGCCCCAACACCTCCCAACTCTGGAGGAACCAGCTGGTGTAGGAATGCCCCTGCAAAGAGCATGATGAGAATAAGACTTGAACATAGTAAGAAGCGAGTGGCCATAGCCGCTAGCCATAGTAATTTTGAACAAGGGGATTTTTACGGTTGAAACCTGGAACAATTCCTCCATATTCTTCACCTAGGACCTAGATTCTATAGCTGGGACTGACTGGAATTTGGAATCCGGAATGGGACTGCAATGAAATGATTTCTGAGAGTACTGCCAAGATTCCGTGCACACGAAGGTTCCTGACGGCTGGTGGAAAAGCACTGTTTCCTCAAAGACGGTTCGGGGTGCATAGTCCACGGTGAGCTGAAGATGGTCGATGCCCTGCAAAAGGGGACAAGGGCCAAAGTGGCGGCCAAACAAACACACATTTGTAATTGGTATACATTTGTGACAAATTGTTACAACATGTTCACTTTCCCGAGCTACCAACCAAGCTACACCCTGCCTTGGAATGCCACGGTGCCTGGGAAGCATCTTTCGGTACTTTTTGCAGCGGAGTTCCTCGTGCAAAGCCTCCGAAAGGAACCTGGGAGGCAGGCCGGAGCCAGCTGCTGGGCGTAAGCCATTGTGAAAAAAGATCAGGATTGCCCATGCCCAGCCAAGGAGCATATGGTCCGAAGTCCACAGGCCAGCTAAAGGTTCTGGGGCTCACCCAGACCTGCCAGGCACATCAGCAGCAAGACCAAGACCTTTTCAGGACCCAAAGGGGTGTCATAAGGAAAGCTGCCAAGGCTGTGATGGGAGGCCTCCGCGTTTGGGAATCTCTTGGCCCATTGTGGGGCGTAGTACTTGTGCTCGATGGCAACTGTACCACATACCTCAACAAGAAAAGAAGAGCATGCAGAAAGGACTCCAAATGGACTGCTTGGTTTGGAGGGCTGGTTGAGTCAGGCAGCGATGTATCGGACGTCTGTCAGACCAGCTTCGTTCAATTTCTGCATGCACTCCTGAGATCGTCCAGTCAAAATGCTTGAACTGCCAGGGGCCGCTGTTTGAAAAAGCTGCATTCAGGCTGTCAAGTCACGGCAGTGGGGTTGCAAGGATTGTAGACCAAGTACCCGCCATCTTGTAGACTGAGCACGGTCATACGAATCGGAATGTTGGCACCTTAGTGCCACACGGCCACGGACTCTAATTTCTCAACATCAGCATCACTTTCCATTTTTGGATGCGCTTCTCCAATCTGAGCTTCCCACCAACCTCAAGGCCAGGGATGCCGTAAGCTTGATCAAAAATGTGAACCCCATCCGTGACCTTCTTCATCACAGTGGGTGGTTCACTGGCCGCAAGGGCGGCGCCAGGTGCCACAGCCAGCCCCAGTGGCCCTGCAGCCACCAGTTGCCGCCGGCTCGCGCAGGCGGACCGCGAGACCCGCGAGACCCGCGGCCGCGAGGGCCGCGTTGGTCTGGACACAGCCCCAAGGCCACCAGCAACGGCCGCGGCCAAGGCCAGGTCGGGGCGCAGGGAATGGCCTGGCGCCACGGTTTTTCTTTTCTTCACGGGGACAGCATGGTGTGATACACGACACGTGAGATATGATGTACGGTATGTGACATGAATTGACATCAAATGATATAGTCTGGCTTGACTTAATGAAGCCTTACATGTTCAACTAAGGATAGCCTTTATAGCTATATACATACTATGTGTCTTGATTAGCGCGATCCATTGCATGATCAGGTATAGAAGATCACACGATCAGGCAACTACTTCTGAGTTCGATCAGGGCAGAGTTTCCAAATTTCCAAACGATCGACCGAAGACTGCATCAGCCTGAGGATCGAGACACTGTGACCACGTCATCCAAACCAAGCGCTGGTGATCGCTCATGAGGGGCCACAGCTGGTCTCACCTAGAAATGACTCCAAAATCTTGAACAAGTCAAATGCCTCACATGCCACTGCTCCCATCCCATCTCTAAACATGTTTGGTTTCCCTGCCTGTGGCAGTGCCAGTGCCATGGTCGAGCGTAGCGTTTCTGCAGTCTTTCCACTTGTGGAAAAAATCACCTACTTCTCAGCCCTTGCAGACTTTGCAAGGGGCCGCTCCGCTCCTTACATTGAGCCCAAGCTACGAATACAGAAACTGCAAGTGTTGCCTTCATCTGCCAAATCAGGATCGAATGTTCAATCAACCATTCTACCCCAATTGTGTCCCAGCTTTGGTTGGCCCAACTCAAGAAGCTCTGGGAGGCCCACCGCAATGCAGGCCAGGACGCCTCTCCTGGATCATCATCCAAGGGTCGTTCAAAATTATTTGAAGCAATTAGGGTCGCCAGGATTGGGGTCCAAGCCATCTGCGGCAGCATTCGGACTGGAAAGCTGGGCACAAAGTCCAACCTGCCACTGCCACCGCAAGGGTTAGAATCCTTGGAAGTGGTGCGGTCATATTAACCCAACCCTCTCACTACGAAAATCTGAGGTCTGAGGTTATGAATGTTGGCAGAAAGTCAGGCACAAGCAGGCAGGGAACACCAGTTCCAGGATCTTATCTAGAGACGCTGGATGGCGCTGCACCTGCCATTTCACACCCAACGAGTCATCATGGCCAGCCCAATGCAACCATCAAACATCGGCAGTCGGGTGCACCTCTTTCGGCACTTCGTTGAGGCGTTCGGGACTTGCATAGCCCTCATGTAGAGCCAATCGAAGAACGGAGAGATCCATGACGGGGTAAGTTGGCACCTGTGCAACCAGCCAGCCAACTGTAGATCTCTGCTGCAAGAAGATATAAAGAGCAGCTGGAAACCTTGGGATGAACACGAGCCCGCAAGCCATCCACTTGGACCTGCGAACGCAGCTTGTGCCAAGCAAAAAATATTGGGAAGAATCGAACCTGATGCCCTAGTCTACTTTACCAACGCCGGGCTCGAACTCAACCACAATTGAAGTGGGCCTGCAGCTGGCGCAGGGCAGCCTCAGGATTTAGGAATGCTTTGACGTACTAGAGTCGTCCATGCAATGCATGGTTCAGTCCGGGACATGAGCACAGCAGTGCTTGCACCACACCTTCTTAGTGAACTCAATATTACATCAATTGTTTCATTTAGACAGCGTTTGGATCAACCTTGTATTTGGGTATATTTTGGTACTTGACTCTAAACAGCACACCTCTAGCACACCTCTTCCATCATGGTCTTTGAGGCGGCAACGTGGCCAAAACGAGCTGCCATACCACGTCTGGGCCTTGGCTGAGGGAGAGATTGATTCCAAGCCCATCAGGACATGTCTAGACCCCTGGATTTCTGAGGCTATTGCTGAGCTTCATCCTCAGGATCTGCCAACGCCCTTTCAATTTGCACCTGCCACTCGCAGGAGCTTCGTCCGAAAGCTTAGACCCCTAAGGTGCTAAGGTATCACAGCCACAGCGTGAGACTTGCCCTTTTTGATAGAGACACTTGGTATACAGCATGTGTGTGTGCGTGTCTATGTATCTATAATATCTATGTAACTCTATGTATCTCTATGTATCTCTATGTGTCTCTATGTATCTCTGTAGGTTTATGTAGGTATGTAGTTATGTAGGTATGTAGGTATGTAGTTATGTAGTTAAGGTATGTAGGTACGTGCGTACGTACGCACGTGCGGAGGTATGTATGTATGTATGTATGTATGTATGTATGTATGTATGTATGTATGTATGTATGTATGTATGTATGTATGTATGTATGTATGCATGGATGGATGGATGGATGGATGGATGGATGGATGGATGGATGGATGGATGGATGGATGTGTACGTACCTCTCTCTCTTTGTATTTTTCAGTGTTTACTCTACATTGTGTAAAATAATAACTAGCATGTATGTGTTTACACATGTTCACTTATTTGTTCATTAATCTATAGATTTGAATATTGATTTACCTATGCATTTATTCCTGGTTTGTTTATCTAACTATAAAGATGTTGGTTCACATATGTAAGTAATTATACTGTATAAATATGTATGATTATGTATGAATATTTTTCACATGAGAGTAACCCGATGCACCTCCACTTTGCGGCGTCTTCTCGCCCGCCACCTTGTCAAAGCTACTGTGGCATCAGAAGCCTTGGAATTTTTGAATTTATATCGTGTCACCCATCAGTGGGATTTCATACCTGAGGTTGCCATTGGACTTTACCATCTTTACCTTGATCAGGTGCATCCAAGTAATTTTCAAATCTTGTTTACCTCAGGTAGTTCAAACACCTTCCATAGGATCCCAAGCGGTCCCTGTTGCACCTCAGCAGTTCCTCGGAGGCTTCGGACAAGTCGGCCTGCAGGCACTGACTGTCGGGTTTTAGTGCAACATTCAAATTTGTTTGCACTCACCGATTCACCAAGTGCTACTGGCACACCATTAAAACGCTCACACCTCTTTATCCCGGAACCTAGAAAATTTGACGATTTAAGCATGAAAAATGAAAAAAAAAATAGACAAATTTGGTGGTTAACATGTCACATGTGAATTGGTTCATGGCTCATGCGCGCCTTGGGGCTCGATGCCGCTGCTTCAGCCTCCACCTCGATCCACACATCCCGAACGGTTATGACCTCGGCAAGCGCAACACGATTGGTGGGGGCATACAAACTTGCAGAGCACGTCACAAAACAAATGCCCGATGTTCGCTCTGACCATATTTTTTCTCGTGCGCAGTTCCATTCTGAGCAAGGTAGCGGACAAACGAATTCAAAGAATCAGTCGATGAACAACAATGATTACATCGGCACATCTTAACAGAACACAATCTGAATGAGCGAAACCATGAAGAAGTGAGCGGACATGAAATGGTACATCAATTTCCTGAATTCCCATTGCAAAATTTGGATTTGTGCCCTAAGCCATAGGCCGTAGGTTCTGAACCCAAATTGCGCCAAGGTATTCTGGCGGACACCTGCGTGCAGAGTTCCCACATGCCACAGATGCCCCTGCGTCCATGGAACGTTCCATCCTATGATTTGTCGGCCATCGGTCCGTCCTGCTGGTATCATATTCTACGTACCTTCCCATGTCTTACAGTCGGATCAAGTTGGGACGGTAATTCTAGGTATCATTCTGAACAGATCTTCACAGGCATGCTGTGTCCATCAGCACGTCCGTCAACTCGCACTGGGGATAAAACACTGACATCACTGCTGAGCAAACGCAGCCGCTGTTCACGCAAGAGTTCGGAATGGATTCGGACCTAAGTTGGGTCCAACTTTACAAGGATGACAAAAATGATACACTATGGCAATGGATAGATGCTGCTGGCTGAAATTGTGGTGATTGGTTTCTGTGCAAAAAATCGCGGCCGCTAGTGTGTGCCTTGATATGAATCTGTGGCCCCTGCATGCCGGATTTCCACCTTCAAACACAAGACAACTTCGAAAGGCAACAGCTAGGAATACTAGTGCGAAAATATATGTGCATATATTATAGTTATGCTATTGTTCTATTTGTTTATTGATTTATATATGTATTCATTTATTGGCATGTACAAACATGTGCGGCACATATTGCTTTTCTAAACAACATCGTGTTCGGTGAGGCGCATAATGTTGGCCTCGCCGACTTCCAAACTTAGCGATGCCTGGCCGACAACAGCAGCAGCAGCAGCAGCAGCATTAGCAGCAGCAGCAGCAGCAGCAGCAACAACAACAACAACAACACCACCACCACCACCAACACCAGCACCAACACCAACATATAAAACAGAAACACGCAACAACCAAACTATTTGACCAATTGCATTCACAAATTTGAACTTATCCAAAATAACAGCATCCCTCAAGCAACGTCGCGCCTGGAGGTTCTGTTCCGTGATCCCCTCCAAATAATCGGAGAGTAATCCAGATATCTGCCGTACTGCCCACCTGGCAAAATGCATCTAGTTGGCATATCTAGCCAGCAAATTTTCAACAACGGTGCGCCAATATTTTTTCACATCCAAGACAATGTAATTTTCGTTCGCCCATGAAATAGGTTTTTGTACAATAGGACAAACTAACTACAGTTTTTCACCCGTTTTGGAACACCTCAATTTGGCCAAACCCATTTAGCAGCCGCGCAACATCTCAGCACGGCCGCCTCTTCAACGCCATGGATCCAAATGCCACGGCCACCAAGGGCCGATGGCAACTGGCCCCCCATCATCGCTTTTCGCATGGGTTGCACCACACAACGGCACTTGGCAGTACACGTTTAGCGTCGTACCTAGTGATTTATTTTGGTTTCACCTGATCTGATGTTCCCCATGGTTAGGCCAAATCAAATAATGTCTAATTGTTTTAAAATTGACTCCGTGAGGACACTATGTTTGCCCCTTCCTCGTTTTGCATTTCATGAAGGTTATGAAGCCAACGCTACAGATGGAACCTGGCATGCGAATCAAATCCGTGAGGCATGGCCCGCGATGGTAAAACTGATGCAATAGAAATAAAGGGACGTATTTTTTGGGCCTGCATGTTGGTGGTGAAGGGTACCTGAAATCGTATTGGCGGCCACAATAAAGGTAAAAGTGCTGATATTGAGACGAGCGTGAAACACGAGAATCACGCGGATGAGGAAGATGACGAAAATGACGCCCTTTTGTGTAAAAGGCCTTCTGTGTAAAAGTTTTTTTGTGTAAAAGCCCTTCTGTGCAAAAGCTCTTCTGTGTAAAAGATTTGTTGTGTAAAAGCCCTTCTGTGTAAAAGTTCTCCTGTGTTAAAGCTCTTGTGTGTACAAGGGTTTCTTGTGTAAAAGCCTTCTGTGGGTAAAAAACCCTTTTGTGTAAAAGCTCTTCTGTGTAAAAGGTTTCTTGTGTAAAAGCCCTTCTGTGTAAAAGTTCATCTGTGTAAAAGGTTTCTTGTGTAAAAGCCCTTCTGTGTAAAAGCCTTTCTGTGTAAAAGATTTCCTGTGTAAAAGCCCTTCTGTGTAAAAGCCCTTCTGTGTAAAAGCTCTTCTGTGTAAAAGCCCTTCTGTGTAAAAACCCTTCTGTGTAAGGGAAAGGAAAGGGAAAGGAAAAGGAAAGGAAAAGGAAAGGAAAAGGAGAGGAAAGGGAAAGGAAAGGAAAGGGAAAGGAAAAGGAAAACAAAAAAATGGTTTACCCACTCAGTGTGGCACCTTTGTTTTTTTGAACCTCACCCCTCACAACCCCGTAACACCACCCCACATGTCCACCGCCTATCCCCTCCTTGGGGCCGTGTGCCTCCTCCCCAACACAGGCTGTCTCCTTCTTCCTCTGGCATGGTGCTACCTCTGATCTCTCCGCAGAACCTCCTCAAGGTTGCACAGGCAGTTACACCCCTTCAGGTGATTGATGTGGTGGATCTCCTCCTCAGAAGCCAACCTTCTCCTATTCCGATCCATCCACAACTGTCTGTGCCAGAGGACCTTTCCACCTCCTGGAACCCCAAGGAAACAGTAGCCATCCCTATGCCTGTGGCACTTGACTGGCTCAACCCACCCATCTTTCTCCAGGAAGGGCCACCAGTTAGAGGTGTATCCATCCTCCTGCGAAGCGGACACACCCTACTTTTCTTGAACCACAGGGGTTATGCGTATTGGGCTCAAAACTATACAGTGCAAGTGTTCCAACCTTGCCACTTAGGGCATATGGAATTTAAGGGAATTTCTTTCACCCCCCTTTGGAACACTTCGTTCGCACTCTGCTTGCCATAGATGCTTCGCATCTGGCTATGTCACCGAAGGCTTCAACAAAGAACAACAACCAAATCATCTCGACGTGGTGTCACTCTGTGTGCGATTTTACCCTTGCAATTTCAGCCTAGTGGTCGGTTGTGCCAATTGTTTGCTTGTCTACGTTTTCAGTTCCACAGATACCAAACCTCTCCAATTTTGCCAGCCGTTTATTGAAAAAGGAAAGTGCCTGTCAAAGCTATACCAAAGTACATGGGTTTGCCAGCGCTAAGCTAAGCTTCCAACTACGGAGTCCGAATCTAAGCTTGCAACTGAACGGTTTCCAAGTTTCACTCGTGGTGCGGTGTTTCCCGCCGGTGTGTAGGCAATGCCCTACGTCTGCGTAGAATAGCTCCATTGTGTTCTCGCAATGTTGTTTTCGATGCCATGAGTGGTTTCCACTTTTTGAAACAAACGCTTGAAACAACTCGCAATTTTGTTTTGCGCACATGATCCTCAAAACCTTTGTCAGTCAAATCAATCACACCCAATCCATCCAAGGATCCCAACATTTCACTTGCAGTCGCCAGGTGTTTGGTCAAAGTGTTTGCTGGATTTTGTTTCCCATCAATTTTGCCAATGATGACTTGTTTTGTACGAACCAGTTCCTGAATGTACATGTGTCCTACAGCAACATGCCTCATCTTGCCTAAGCCTATGCGCTTGGCGGCCTGCAACGCTGCTGAAGAATCACACCNTTTGTCTCAACCACAGTACCTGCCAAAACAATTACCTCACCAGAACTAGACTTTCGGGTCTCGGCGCAGCCGGCCCAATCGCTATCGGTGTACGCATGTCGTCGAGCTAATTCTTTCACACTGAACTTCAAATCTGCCCGGTCTTGGCTGAGGTAAATGCTTGAACCCACGCATGATGCATAAATTTCCTTTTCAGCGNTTTCAGCGGCCGAAAGGGGTTCCATGCTACCTGCGCTTGTCAAGTCAAGTTTTCTTCCCGGCAACACGCCTGGATTTGCATCTTCCATCCCGAGTTTCCTGCACATGCTTGTCGTTTGGTTTGGTCACCACACAATCATCAATTGTGTACTTTTCCCTGCCAAGGTGCTCAGACAAAGTTCCAGGTTCACCTTCCATGCCTTCAAGTTCTCCTACTTTCAATTTCCACCCAAATTTCGGAAGCTGGTTTTCCAACAAATCTTTCACGGCTTCTGCGGGATCACAAACATCAAAATCATCCATATGATGAATCAAAATGATACCCGAAACCTTGCAATGGTAAGCACATGCATCGATTCTACCGCGCTGAAACTTGTATTTTGTGGGGTCGAGTTTGTTCAACAAAATGTTTTCCAACTCTTGTCTGTAAGCTGCAGCTACGGGTTGTCGACCATAAATGTTTCCGTCCACTTGCCATACAATGTGTTGTTTGGGAACATGTGCTAACTCTAGCTGCACTTTTGGGTCTTGCGTTGCTAACCAAGCCTCAAAATCGTTCAGCCATTCCTGGGGTGGTCTGAGACAAGTGGGTTGGCCTTGGTCATCTCCACTGTCGCGAGCAATCAGGAATGCACTGGTCAAGTCNAGCCTCATAATCGTTCAGCCATTCCTGGGGTGGTCTGAGACAAGTGGGTTGGCCTTGGTCATCTCCACTGTCGCGAGCAATCAGGAATGCACTGGTCAAGTCAGCTTTTGCGCGTGGATACTTGTGCAAAAGGGAATAAACCTCCAAAAGTTTCAAAGATGCTGGATGGGGGGTAGGACAAAAATTTGATGGACCTTCTGAACTCAACCTTTGCTCTGGTGTCTGCTTTTGTTTCACGTCAGCACACGTCAACCTACTCTTCGCAACTCCATTACTTTTCTTGTCAACCCAAACATGATTGAATACCCGAATGTTTGGAGGCNAACGTGCGTCCATCCCTAGGGGTAAATGCTTTGAACACTTCCTCCATTTTCCTAATCTCCTGCAACCTTGCCATGTGCCTTTCTTCTGGTGCCAAACACGTGTCCAGAAAGTCAAGAACATCTGAAATAACATTTTCACCTTCAACAAATTTTGCCAACAATTCGTCTGAAATCGCCGAAATCATGTTTTCGCTGGGCTCGACCTCCATCCCCCCTGCGCCCGGAACCTCGCCTGGTGCGGTGTCACCCGCCTCACCCGGAAGTTCCCGTGTGGGCGACCTGCTCCGAACCGATGCGGCCGGAGTAGTGGGACTGCAAGGGACTGAAGGTACTGGACTGCCCCTGGGTGTGGCGATGTCAAAAGTTTCAGGTACCTGGCCTTGAGGCTGCG
>BGPT01000038.1:169687-227002 GCA_003297045.1 Symbiodinium sp. clade C Y103 | reverse complement strand
CGGTGTCGCTGAGGCTTCGGCCTTGTCAAACAATCCTGGGTAAGCCACATTCACGGTTGATGCCCACGCTACGAACACATACTTCCAACGTTCCCAGTTTTCACGTTTTCCGTCAAAAACCGGTGGTTTTGGGATGTTCCTCGCGTCTACCAATTGTGATGCCTCCGCGTGTTGACTGCTAGCCGCCCTTGCGCTCAAAGCTGTGCTGAATTCATTGCGCGTTGCTGTGAGGATGGTTCCTTGTTGTTCGTACGCTTGCTCTGCTCTTTGCAATGCTTGGTTCAAAGTTGCCTGTTGCCTGGACAACTGCTCTACTNCGCGTTGCTGTGAGGATGGTTCCTTGTTGTTCGTACGCTTGCTCTGCTCTTTGCAATGCTTGGTTCAAAGTTGCCTGTTGCCTGGACAACTGCTCTACTGGCTTTGCAATGCTTGCACCACATCCTCCATTGCGAACACGAAATAGCAAACAAACTACAACTTCCGGTGGCTCGCAGAAACAAAACTTTGTACACACTGGCTGAACGGACTGTGTCTTCTGAAACACGGGCGTAACATGATGGGTGCCAAGATGCGATTTCACAGCCGTGAGTTCGCCACTTCCCCGCAGATAAGGTGCTACCCTCGCCACTCACTTCCTCACGGTGTCGTGCTGGGACCAAGACGGTGTACGCGAAGCAGAGTTGTAACCAACTGTTGGCGGCCCTGTGCTTCCTGCACTCGACGTACAATGTGTAGTTGGCGGACGGCTGGAACTATACCTTGTTGTTGGCGGATGTTTCCCTGAGACTGACTCGGCACAAACTGTGACTGCACCTGGTTGTTGTTTCCNGTGTAGTTGGCGGACGGCTGGAACTATACCTTGTTGTTGGCGGATGTTTCCCTGAGACTGACTCGGCACAAACTGTGACTGCACCTGGTTGTTGTTTCCTCCTTGTCACGTCGTTTGGCTCAAGCCCCTCCCTGGTTTCCTCACAACTACTTTCTCCGCTTTCCACCTTTGCTTGTTCACCTTGCGAACGGCTAACTCCCAAAGTAGCACTCACTGCACGACGCGCTTCTCCACACAAGTAACTTCGCCTGACTGACTTTCCTGGTGNAGCACTCACTGCACGACGCGCTTCTCCACACAAGTAACTTCGCCTGACTGACTTTCCTGGTGTCCTTTCTACCTCCTCAGCAACTGCTGGTAGTTCTCGTTGAACATGGGCCCAAACTCGACGGTACACGCCTTCCTGCTGGGTGCTTGAAGACGGTAAGGGACGCTTCAAACGCACTTGGTCTGCCAAGAAGTTCGCGTAGTTGTTGTGGCCACTACTTGACGAAGCTGCTTCGCTTTGTGCCNAAGGGACGCTTCAAACGCACTTGGTCTGCCAAGAAGTTCGCGTAGTTGTTGTGGCCACTACTTGACGAAGCTGCTTCGCTTTGTGCCTGGTAGTGCTCGTTGAGGTTGGTTGGGCCAAGCGCGTTTCCAAAAAAAGGTGTTTCTACCTTTTTTTGGTTGGGGGTGGTCAACTCTTTTTCCCACCGTTTGGCAATCCCTTTTAGGATCCTCCTTTCCACTGCGGCAGCGCTCCTTGTCCTGCTCTTGCCTTTCCCTTTGCCGGCAACTCCTGTCACGCTGCTCGACGTAGTGTAGGTTGTGGTAGGCAGGGTTTCCCGCCTACGANTCCCGCCTACGACGCTGCGGTGTTACCCGCCTGCGGAAGCTGATCGGCCCTAGAACACGACCAGCTCCGCTACCATGCGAAGCGGACACACCCTATTTTTCTTGAACCACAGGGGCTGTGCGTATTAGGCTCAAAACTATACAGTACAAGTGTTCCAACCTTGCCACTTAGGGCATATGGAATTTAAGGGAATTTCTGTCACATATATACACATATACATATATACATATATACCTATATACCTATATACATATATACATATATACATATATACATATACATACACATATACATATATACATATATATACATATATATACATATATACATATATATACATATATATACATATATACATATATATACATATATACATATATATACATATATACATATATATACATATATATACATATATACATATATATACATATATACATATATATACATATATACATATATATACATATATACATATATATACATATACATATATACATATATACATATTTACACATATACATATCTACATATTTACATATCTACATATTTACATATTTACATATATACACATATACATATATACATATATATACATATATACATATATACATATATATATATATATACATATATATACATATATACATATGTACATATATACATATATACATATATACATATATACAGATATACAGATATACATATATACATATGTACATATATACATATATACATATATACATATATACAGATATACAGATATACATATATACATATATACATATATACATATATACATATATACATATATACATATATACATATACATACACATATACATATATGCATATATATACATATATATACATATATATACATATATATGCATATATACATATATATACATATATATGCATATATATATACATATATACATATATATATATACATATATATATATATACATATATATATATACATATATATATACATATATACATATATATATATATACATATATATATATATATATATACATATATACATATATATACATATATACATATATACATATATACATATATACATATATACATATATACATATATACATATATATACATATATACATATATACATATATACATATATACATATATACATATATACATATATACATATATACATATATACATATATTGTCGTGTCCAAAATTAGGGCGCGGCAAAGGGGTTTGGGAGGTTTTTGTTGGGTAAACCCATCACCATCATGAAATGCTAATTCTGGCTGGCTAAATCGTTGGTTCGCCCCAGTTGGCAAGTGTGTTCTATCCGAGATTCTATCCCAGCGTTTTTGGGCCTAACCCTATACTTCTGAAACTACAGCATCAAACTCATCTGGTTCTCAACACATGACGTATGACACATAGTGGGACAATCAACGGCACTAGGGTTACCCTACAGTACGTATAACTGGAGTTACAACCCACTAACTGACTGACTGACTGACTGACTCATTGACTGATTGACTCCCCTCACTAACAAACTAACTGAGATGAGCCCAAGTGTAAAATCCCCACTTAGTCTAAATCAGCCAAATGGCGAGTCGCCACCCTCGCCTGCTTGTGACCAGCCACCACCACGGATGACAAGAGGTCAATGGCATGATTCACCTGGGATTGTCAAGCCATGACTACCAAGGCCAGGTACAGTTCAAACATGTTCAAAGAATTGGGGTGCCAATGGGCCAAACGATATCCAAGATGCTACTTGATCAACAACTGATCAGGGAAACACGTACAGGAAACATCCAGAAATCGTGCAACATGCAGCAGTAGCCACCCCGCGAACCTGTTTCCAATGTTCTTCATCGATCTCATGCGCAGCTTCGACGGCTCCTCAACGGTTACATGTGCCATGGGTAGGGCGACGTCCAGTTTTTTCGTGGGTTGCCTCCTAACAGCAGCCAAACGTATTGGCAATCCAAGATCATTGCTGCTTTCAACCAACAGGGTTCAAAACACACGTGATCAGACATCATGCAAGAGAAACCAACCACAACTCTCAGAGTCAAAAAGATTCACAAATATTCACAATTAACCAACAATCACTGCGACGCTGTGTGTCCATGTGTCTCCCGTGGTTTAATGTGCCAAGAGCCTAGCCAACGAGTTAGTTGTCACCTTGCTGCCAGACTTCCCAGACTTGGATGAAAAAATGCAACAATGACCTGTACTCCTGCTTTAAACCAATTCGTTGACCTTCAAATCAATCCCATGAAAGTCGTCAAACCCCATTAAACCCATGAAATACCAATGGTTCTTGGTGGACACTGGGTTGTTGCTAGGGTCAATCTAACAACTCAACCCCCGTCCTGGAACGAAAGTTTCTTCTACCCCCATTGCTTCGACCGAATCCAGAGGCTCTGGCGTTGTGTGTGTGTATGTGTGTGTGTGTGTATGTGTGTGTGTGTGTGTTTGTGTGTGTGTGTTTGACTCAATGATGGGTTTGAAAGCTGTAATCTGGACTAACATGGACTAGTTATTTGATGATTCGTTCCATCTTTGGATTGGTTTCTGGATGTTCATGGTTGCCAAATATCTAGGAATCTAGGAGCAAAGCGTGAAAATGCCAATGTTGCGCCGGCCATGCATATGGAACTGAGAGAAAAATGTCCAAAACGAGTTGGTCCAGGATGCTCTTGCCAGACCAGACTTGGAGTTGATGAGCTAGTTTTGCCCACACCCAAATCACTTGGGGAGGTGTTCAGTCTTGGTCTCCCGGTGTATGTCCATCCTCATGGAAAACTCCCTGACCATTGGCTCACCAAAACTTCAGCAGCTTGGGGATCATGACCCTGAACCACTCGCAACAAGTTTTCCAGGGTGAGTTCCTTTTCAAGGGTGAGCTCCTTAGCGCCCCATGAACTGGAGAAAACGAAACGTTCTTGGCTCCATCACCTCTGTACAACCCTCGGCTCCTCAGCCGAGTTCCACCACGGCAAGACTTCGACTTAGCCGAAATCTCAAGGGTTTTGACTGAGTTCACCCATGTATCCTTCACCACAGGTCGCGTTGTACTTTTGGCATTCTCCCCTCTGGTTGGTCCAGTACTGGGTGCCACAATGGCCCAGGTTCCGCTCCTGGCTGGAAAACCGGAAAATATCTAAAGTCTAAAGTGTATAGTTGGCTGTGGAAATGTCATCCTAAAAACATAGAAGTCAAAAAAACATTTTGAATTTCACCTTTCAAGAATATTTGGGGTTGTGTGTTTGCAGGGTGCCCTAAACGCAAAAACATCACCTTTGATCCACCCAGGATCTGTGAAGCAATGTTCTGGTTCCCAACCTTCAGTGGCCGAACTGATGCACGATTTGCACGCCTCAGAGTCCTCTGGGCTTATTCCATTGGCGACATCGGCTGCACAGGTTTCACCGATGGGATACAGAGTTGAGACGCAGCACCTTTGAGAAGGAGAGGTGTGGGTCAAGCCAGGGGCTCATCCAAATTGGGGTGATCTGTTTAGGAACCTCGCAAATTTGAAGCTGGCGAATTGAATGAGCCCTCATGGGTCCTGGTGGTTAAGCAACCCGTATTTGGCCCTACCTTGTGTTGGTGGAACTGAAACCGGTAGAAACGTGAAAAGGACGAAATATTACGCATTATGTCAAATTCCATTCTATTCGAACATGCCTATCTTGATGGATAACCGTGAACAGTCAGAATTGCAATGTATATAATATAGTTTATTGTTTAGAGAAATTGTATATATATATATATATAAAGATATATTTATTTATTTAATTAACTCATTGATCTATTTTATTCATGTTTATTTATATACTTACCTGTTCATTTTTAGATAAAAATACATCATAGCTATTTACATATAGATATAATATATATATATATATATGTATATTAGAAATATATATATATATATTTATTTATTTTTTTTTATTATTTATTTATTGAATTTATATATCACAAAATATAGACATATATGTTATATATTTTACATGTGTATATATATATATGAATATGATATATGTCCATGTGTTTATCATATTTTAATCGCAGGAAGTTTAGAAGCCAAACTTCCGACAATAGGGACAAATGGAAAAGCCAAGATGGGAAGAGCCAGAGAAGAGCGAAGCTAAGACAGGGAGAAAGGCAGAAGAAAGAAGATCAGACAGGAGAAAATCAGAAGAGAGAAGGTGCAGGTGCGCAAAAAGGTAGGAAAGTCGCGACACTCGCTAAAGCGGCGGGTGTGGAGCCATCTGGGGAGATGAGAAATCAAAAATTGCACGCCGTTGTGGTGCCAAGCACGTTTGCAAGCCAAAATGCCAAAAACACCGCATGCTCGGAGCTCTTTCGGAAGTTGAGATGTTGAAAAATTGCACGCCGTTGTGGCGCGAAGCACTTTTCGAAGTGAAAAGATGCAAAACACACCATTCTCGGAACACTCTTGGAAGTTGAGATGTGGAAAAAGTGCACGCCGTTGTGGCGCGAAGCACGTTTCGAAGTGAAAACGTGCAAAACACACCATTCTCGGAACACTCTTGGAAGTTGAGATGTGGGAAACGTGTACGCCGTTGTGGCGCGAAGCACAGTCTGAAGTAAAAAGATACAAAACACCTCATGCTCGGAGCACTTTTTGAAGTTGAGATGTTGGAGAAGTGCAGGCCGTGGTGGCGCGAAGCACAGTCTGAAGTAAAAAGGTACAAAACACCTCATGCTCGGAGCACTTTTTGAAGTTGAGATGTTGGAAAAGTGCACGCCGTGGTGGCGCGAAGCCCATTTGGAAGTCAAAATGCGAAAAACGTTTCAGCTCCGGACCATTTTTGGAAGTTGAGCTGCTGAAAAAGTGTGGCGCGAGACACATTTGGAAGTCAAACTGCGAAAAGCATCACATGTTCGGACCATTTTTGCAGGTTGAAGCCTAGTGTTGTCTGGCAGGCGCAAGGGATTCTGCACCTTGTCAAAGTGCGCTAAACGTGTGGGTCTTGTAGCGTTTTCAAAAACAATTGCAAGTGTGGGACATTTGAAGACGATTAGCAGATGCATGTCGCGTGGCAGGCGCAGTACAAAAGACACATCTAGCAGACATGTAAAAGGTCAGGGCGCTGATTTCCCGAGAAGGGTTCCATTTTGGAGCATCAGATCTTCACGTTTGCTAAGATGATTTTGCGTGACAGGTGCAGCACTTCGTATGACTTGGCCTCACTTTTTCCTGGCAGGCGCAATACTTGAAAGAAATGGAATCTAAAAATCGCAAAACGCATTGGCACGAGGCCGTCAGCTCTGCACTCAACTTTCATTTTTGATGGACGTCTCGTCTCGCAGATTTGCTTCGTTTTTGATGTTGTCAACTTCAAAAATGGAGAAGTCTCGCAGGTTTTCTTCGCTTCGGAACATTAACATTACCCTACACTACACTATACTAGACTACAACTACAACTACCATTACAGCTACAAGCACTACAACTACAACTACAACCATTACCACTACAACTGCATGCAAGCACTACCACTACCAGTACAACGACGCTACCATTACCACTGCAACTACAACTACACTGCACTACAACTACACTACACTAGACTACTACCACTACCACTACCACTACCACTACCACTACCACTACTACCACTACCACTACTACCACTACCACTACCACCACAACGACACAACAACTAGAACTACACTACACTGCACTACAAATACACTACACCACACCACACCACACCACACCACACCCAACTACACTACACTACACTACACTACATTACACTACACTACACTACACTGGAGCTACATTACAACTACAATTATCGAAGGAAGTTTAGAAGTGAAACTTCCGACAATATGGACAGTTGAAAAGCAGGGGTGAGAAAAGTCAGAAGTGAGAAGATAAGAGATGAGAAAGTCAGAAGAGAGAAGACAAGAGATGAGAAAGTCAGAAGAGAAGAGATGCAGGTGCGCGAAAAGGTAGGAAAGTCGCGAAACACTGTGTTTTTCCAATGTTTTGTGGCTCCGGAAGGTCGAGAAGTAGGTCGCTAAAGCGGCGGGTGCGGAGACATCTGGGGAGATGAGAGATGAAAAGTTGCACGCCGTTGTGGCGCGAAGCGCATTTGGAGGTAAAAAGTGTTAAAACACGTCAGCGTCGGACCACTTTTGGAAGTTGCGATGTGGAAAAAGTGCGCGGCGTTGTAGCGCGAAGCACATTTGGAAGTAAAAAGTGTTAAAAACAGTCAGCATCGGAGCACTTTTGGAAGTTGAGCTGTCGAAAAAGTGCATGGCGCTGTGGCGCGAAGCACATTTGGAAGTAAAAAGTGGTAAAAACTGTCACGGTCAGGCAACTTTGGAAGTTGACATGTCGAAAAAGTGCACGGCGTTGTGGCGCGAAGCACATTTGGAAGTGAAAAGTGTTAAAAACTGTCAGCTTCGGAGCACTTTTGGAAGTTGAGATGTCGAAAAANAAAAAGTGCACGGCGTTGTGGCGCGAAGCACATTTGGAAGTGAAAAGTGTTAAAAACTGTCAGCTTCGGAGCACTTTTGGAAGTTGAGATGTCGAAAAAATGCACGGGGCTGTGGCGCGAAGCACATGTGGAAGTCAAAATGCTAAAAACACCACATGTTCGGACCACTTTTGGAAGTTGCGATGTGGGAAAAGCGCACGGCGCTGTGGCGCGAAGCACATTTGGAAGTGAAAATCGTAAACAACTGAGGGTCTCGGACCACTTTTGGAGATTAAGACGTTGTTTTGTGTGGCCAGTGCAAGGGATTCTGCACCTGGTCAAAAATGAGCTAAACGTGTGGGTTTTGTAGCATTTGCAAAAACGATTGCAACTACAACTTCAACTACAACTACAACTACATCACAACTACCACTATAACCACAACTACATCTACAACTACATTACATTACAACTACACTGCGCTGCCTCCAACCACTTGTCGGTCCATCAGTGGGTTCGCTCTGCCATCCATCACTCACAGCAACGAGCTGCTCCTATAGTTTTCCTATTTTTGAAACTTCCGCCACCGCCTTGTGCGGTACTACTGGTAACTACACGACCACTACAACTACAACTACGCTACACTGCAACTACACTACAGCCACATTACACACTACGCTACACTGCAACTACACTACAACTACATTACACACTACACTGCGCTGCACCACACTGCAACTACAATACGCTATGCTACACTACACTACACTACACTACACTAGAACTACAACCACCACTGCCACTGCCACTACCACTACCATTATAATAACTACAATTACAACCATTACATCCACACTACACCATATTGCTTTACAGCTACATTATCTATTATTACAACTACAACTACAACCACATTACAACTACATTACAACTACAACCACTACCACTACAATTACAAATGCAACTACAACCTTATTCACAACCACACGACAACTACACTACAACTACACTACAACCACTGCGCTGCCTCCAGCCACCCGTCGATTCATCAGCAAGTTCGCTCTGTCATCCATGCATCACAACAACCGACATCTCCTATAGGTTTCATATCTTTGAAGTTCCCACCACCGCCTTGTGCAGTACTACTTTAATATCACCAAGCAAACCCCTTCATGACCCGAACTCCTACCTACACGGTTTCCACCTGCATGAAGCAACGCATGATGACCCTTGACAGATCTGCGTTAAGGCGTCGTCCACGCTGCTGTAAGTTGCACCATTGCCACAACCATGGAGGGACACTGTGAAGAATAGCGCCACCATGAGGCAGAGTCGGGATGACATAGTCATAGTTGAGATGACACTTCCAAGAGGAATCATTGCAACTGGAAACCACCCGGCTCGGGTTGGCACCAAATCCTTGAGCCAAAATATCTAATCTGTCTAGGTTCCAAATTCCGAGTCGGGGGTATCAGAATCGTTCCAGAGTTGCCTTGCAATCAACCAGCCCCCTGGCAAAGACTTGCCCTGGAAATTGAAACTGGCGCCTTGGTGCGTGTCTGTGTGGGTGTGTGCGTGAATGCGTGCGTGATTCAAAGATGGGTTTGACAGTTACTATAATTTAGTATATATACAAGTGACTGAGGGAAGTTTAGAATTCAAACTTCGGACCTATGGACAGGCGTAGCAAGAGTGGTGATATCAGTCGGGAAAGAGAAAAAATCAGAAGAGAGAGAGTCAGAGAAGAAAGAGTCAGTAGAAACAAGATCACACCACGCCAAAAGGGAAAAGAGTCGCGAAACACTGTTTTCTTCCAACGCTTCGAAGCTCCAGAGGGTCGAAAAATAGGCTCGCTAAAGCAGCGGGTGCCGACGCAGATTTGGAAGTAAAAATGGTAAAAACACATGTAAATTTGTTAAAAACACGTCCTTGTCGCACCACTTTTGGAAACTGCGTCATTGAACAAGTGTCCGCGACTGTGGCGCAAAGTACGTGTCGACGTCAAAGTGTTAAAAACACCCCGGGCTCGAAACACTTTTGGCCTTTGAGTTTTTCAAAAAATGCACGCCGTTGCGGATGGGGGATGCTGCTCTGAAACAACTGAGGTAGCTGACACATTACATCAAAATAAAAAAATAAGATTGGGCTGTACTGCTGATAGCACCCCGCCTCCCATCCTTCAGGTTGCCCCCGGTGTCTGGAAGAGCGAAAAAGGTCCATCCACCCCCGGCCAGGGGCGCATGCAGATCCGCCAAGTAATGGTTCCGGATCCCTGTGAATAATCCGCCGCCACAGATGATGGCGCGCTTCGTCCCCGCGTTGAGGTTCCAAGGTTTTTTTCTCCTCGGCAGGCGTCGAGGTGAGGAAGAGGCAACACCGCAGGTCCTCGGTCTTCTCGGCGAGCACCGTTGCAATGCCGCAGACATTGGGAGTCTTGGCCATGTGTACATAGGAGATGTACTGCTCAACGCGGCACCCGTCCACGAAGAGCTCCCTGTCCTGCGCTGATTTTCATATCACATTGATGGCAGCGCGTGTTATTCGATCTGGGTTTGACTGAATGTATATTGGGTATTCCAATGAAAAATTCAAACAATCTAAGATGCCCTTCTTTGATTGACATGCGTGCATGATGGCCGCGCCTTTTCCTCCAACTTCGCCTTGGCGGCCTTGGCGGGCGAGAGGTCCAACAAGTCGACTGCTGCTACGATGGCGTTCAAAAAAAAAATCTAGTGCTCCATTGAGAGTCACCATTGAGAGTCACCATGACGGTGTCCCTGTCGTGATCCCCATCCGGCCAGAAAAGTGATGCCGCACCCATGGACGGTAAGGAGGATGCAGTTGACAGGCAGCCAACTCAAGGGCAGCGGGCAAAGAACCGCACGGAACACCCGAAGGCCGCCAGCTTGCAGGCAGGGTGACCTGCGGGTTGATCAAGCAAAGTACTTCGAGATAGGTTTGGACTTTCGCGATCCGGAACACATTTTCCATCAATTGTTTTTCCGACGTTTCAATTTATTATCGAGAGCCTGCTGGCCAAGGCGTTTTTGTATTCAACCACTAGTTTAGATTCGTCGCAAGTCTGGCTGCGAATCAAAAATCTTGCATGATTGTTGAAGAATTTGCCTGGCCTCCCAGGTGCAACCTCACCCGTGACATAGCGGCCGTTGAGGATGACATAACACTCCTCCTCCTCCTGCAAGGACAGCATGTTGTAGTGTACATATGACATTATATAAATATGGTATGATGCCGTGTTCCCTCCGCCCGGGAAAAATCTGATAATTGTCTGCGGCGCTAAGGAGGTGCACAAGTCAAAATGCCAAAAACACCTCATTGTCAGAACACTGTTGGATGTTGCGATATTCAAAACGTGCACGCGGCCGGTGCGAAGCACATTTCGGAGTCAAAATGTTTAGAATACACCACTTTCCTTTCGATGTTCAATCAATTCTTTTCTGGCAGGCGCAATGCATTCCTCACCATGTCAGAAGCTACCAGAACGTTAGCAGAGGTTAAAAGGTTTCCACAGTAAAACCCGTCTTGGACTGGTCCGCGCATACGCATACATAAACGGCATCAAATACGCAAACAGAACGCATGTTCCCGACATATCAAGGAATTGCCGTTAGCGGTTGTGATTTTTATGTTTGTATCTACATTTTTATCATACGTAGGGAACAAAATAAGAATTTATTCGCGCAAAACAAGGCCTCGTTATTTCTCGTGACATAAACGCATGACATAAAAACCGCAAGCACACACACAAGTGCAAACATAAGGGTAACAAAATGCATTTGAGTTATCGTTTGCGTTTTGCTTCTCTTTATGTCAGCGTAGAGTTTGTTTATTCACAATCAAAAATCAAATCGTATTTTGCGTGATTTGCACAAAATAAGGATTTATTTTTCTTGCCGACATAAATTCGTAACCGTAAACGTAAGTATTTCGTAAAAATAACGCGATCCAATCGCAAAATACGATGATGTTTCACATGTTTCGCATGTGGTTCACATATGCTTTCACATGCCTTGCACATACGCTGCACATACGCTTCATATACGCCTCACATACGCTTCATATACGCCTCACATAGATTTCATATGCCTTTGGTGCGTAAATCACATTTGTTTAACCAGCGTTTTTTATATGTTTTGACGCGCGAAATTTTTAGGATATTTATACGTACCCTCCCGTCAAACTCCTATAGAGGGAAGCCTTGAAGCCTTCTTGGATTCAGCCAACAAAAACATCAGAATTTGGTAGCAAGTCTAAAGACAATGGCAGGCGGGGAATGTTTGAAGCATTTGAAGAGGATGTGCAAAAATGCATTCTGGTTAGCAAAAAGAAGAAGAGTCTTGTTCAGACAAGTTCGGAAATCAGGGAGCACATTTCTTGAGAGAGGTTGGATTTTGGTTGCGTGACATGCGCAGCGCTTCGTATGACTTGGCCTCACTTTCTTCTGGCAGGCGCCACGTTTTTCACACTTGAGCTGTGAAAATCACAAAACGATTCAAAAAGGTGACATTTGTGACTTTCATATGTCCACAAGTTTGACGAACAAAACTCATCCAAATGAAGATCTTCGAACATAGATGCAGATTGCGACAACCGTGCAGCGAAGGTTCGGATATGCGGTTCTTGGTTTGGCTGTTCGCCTGTTTCGGAGAAAAAAAACAGGATAGAACAAGCACACCAGGGTGATCACCCCTGGTTTTCACCATCATCATGCATAGTTTCGTTGGTGCGCGTTTGCCGCATGATGGCCGCATGCCCCCTGCTACTTAAAATTTTTACGCCTCTACAGACAGCACACGCAAACAACAGATACCTCGCATGGAAGCAGGATATAATTGTGTCACACCTCAGTAGCAATCATGGTTGCAGCAATCTTTGCGCACGCAACGTTCCAGGCGCGTTTTTTCTGTCAGCCCGTTTCAATGGCAATGCTTCCCCAATGCCGGTGGAAGTTTCAGCTTCAAGGTGTCAAAACCTACAAAAAGTCAGTGGGAGGAGTACAATATTAAGAGATTGCTACACCCTAGTAAGTGAAACCATGTTTCAACAACAGCTGCGCACGCAACCCTTCAACCACCCATCCAAATTGTCATGCGTTCATGTTTAAACGAAAAAGTGTTCCTTTGGTAAACATCATGTTTTGTTTCATAATGTTTATTATTATGGTAAATTTGACACACCAATGTTGATAGTTTGCGCAGGAAAAATTGCACTCCCAGTTTCCCGGCCTGAAAATGAACCAGCATGCCTTTCTTTAAACACACTGTGAGCATATCAATGACTGCACGAGAACCAGAGCACCAATATTTCAAGCGCAGGGGTCGAAGCAGTTGGACGCCGGGCACAAACAGCGTTTTGCGCTGCAGCAGCCCAAGCACCGTTGATTCAATCCAAAATGTAAATCGCACGAAACGATTTGCCGAAATTCATTTAATTAAAAGACACGTGCACAGCGCAATCTTCATGACAGGATTCCGGGCTGGGGCGGGCGACAGTGGTTTGACAGTGGCCCACTGCTAGCCTGGCACAAAGCGCTCACAACGACAAAAACTTTCCACACATGACATGACACGGCATCTGAAAGAGCACGAAATAGCCCGCCCACACTAGACTAAACATCAAGTAAACCGAGGTTTTGTCCACCTATTTGCCATATTCAGGATTTCACTTGATATCGGTTGCGCCGAGGCGATGCGCGAACTGTGCCTTTCATTCCCTGCGCTGGCTGGCAACTTGTGAAATCTAGATTTTCGGCTTCGCGACAGCAAATATAAAAGATGCAAAGCATGTCTCAGGAACACCGAGTACATGGCCGCGTGCGGGCCCGTGAGTTGCGTCACACCAGATACAAAAAGCGGCATGGTTTCGTGTTGCATTTCGTGCCCTTTTCCACCCAAATCAGGCCCACTCTCTTCCTGCACCTGCCCTACCTTTCGTAAGCCTCTGCTTGCTCTCAACTGCGTGGCGTTCGCGAGCACAAGCTGTAGAATGTACAGGCGGGGGTTTGGAATTAGTTGCTCGGCGGTCCAATGACCCGACTTTGCGCCCGAACGCGGGTGCCTGGGAGTTGGGTGCGCTGACTTGCATGCATGGTGTCTCCAATCATACACCAATGTATCGCAAAGCGGCATGTGCAATTGCGCAGCGGGGCGGGGGATTGACCTGGAAACAGTTTTTTGCGGCGTGTATGGGTGGATGCTTGCAATCCGGTTCTGGTTCTTTGTGTGCCGCATATGTTTCGTTTGAGTGTGAAATTGATTTGTTGCAGCCTCCATTGCGCCCAGAAATGGTTTGCAGTTACAATGGTTTTAGTTGATATTTGGGGGTTTGGCGTCAGGACAATTTCCAGCGGGGCAGGAAGTGATATAGTTGACGTGATTATTTGGACGCACACCAGAGCATGGATCAAACAGGCTCGGACGAACACGAATTGATGATGCACTTATTGTCTTTGAATCGTTGTGCCGCCAATGTTTGGAATGGAAAGCGCCTTTGTGGCTGGCAAGTTGTTTGATGGTGTCGAACACGATCCCATTTTCGACGCATTGCCGGAGCAAGGCGTTCCCATGCCGTATCGCGCACCGCCGCCCTTGGATCAAGCACATAAAGGTGGTTTCATGAAAGAAGAAATTGCGATACAAAGAGGCATGAAGCAAGGAGATGTCATCACCCCTGTTTTGTTCAATGCCGCTTTAGAATCAACACTGCGCAAGTGGAAATTGAACTTGAGCATCATGGCGTCGATATCTGCCCAAACGAACGGCTTACAAATATGCGCCATGCCGATGATCGATTGTTTTGTACCGTGTCGTGCAATGATGTGGTGCAATTACATGGTTGAAATCTTGACTGTGGAATCGGCAGCTATGGGCTTGCAATTGAAGATAATCAAAACAACCATTTTCACTGTGTGAAAAAGTGATTGCCACATGGAAATAGGCGTTTCTCTGGTAGAAGTACGGCATGGCACAGCAACACGCAATCATTTGGATCAAATCATCCATGGCTTGGGCATATAACAGCATATCATCGGCATGTAAGATGCGCGTGAACCTTTCATCGGTTCTAATTTTAAGACCGTGCTGTGACAACTTACGTTTCCATTTGCGCATTGCCGCCTCCTAGCAGAATTGAGAGGAACAGTGTTTGTTACGTCACCTTGTTTCACTCGACGTCCAATAGGAAAGTGAGTCCCGTGATGAAGTGTTCCTTCTTGATCTTGATACAATGTCCATACCGAAGAACAATTCGTATTCAATGCGGTCAAAGGCTTTCGGTAAATCCAAACTTGCGAACCATAAGAGGAGTTCCGTTCCAAACTCTTCCCACAAACGGATTCAAATATTGGAAACGCATCCTCAAAACCAGTCTGTGGCCTGAACCCTATTTGGTCCATGCTTTGCTTTCCATCCAAAATGATGTGGATTCTGGATTCTGATTCTGTTCAACCAAAAAATTGTTTAAAAAATGTGTGTGATCTTCAGTATGGGGGTTGGTCTCCCATTTTTCCGACCTGAGGTATCGCATGCCTTCGGAATCATCCTGACAAGAGTTCGCTGCCAAGATTCCAGTAAACACAGAACTATCCAGCATCTCGATAAAAATTCCCAATAAGCAGGAATGCCATGAACCGCTTCGACAATAAACAAAGTCTCTAGGTGGATGAACATGGATGAACTGCATTTCCACGGGTTCCCACCACGGAAATAAAGGAAATATGTAATGTTTTCGCCAAACATTTGCATTTGAGGAAACATTTGAGCGGTGCTGAATATTTTTTTGCGAATTTGTTATGATGCCGCGTGGCTTTCGCGGAGACCACACGTTTAGCTTTTGCGGGCGCTGAATACATCATGTTTGTTTTCGCGAAGTTTTCGCGGTTAGATGTCCCAAATTTGATGTGAGTCACGTTCATGTGCAATATGTCTTCTGGATGCAAAATTCCACGTCCATCACGTCAGCCCCGACGTCTTGCAAAGTCCCTGAAATCCTGCACAACGTCTCTGACTTCCTGCAATGTCCCTGAAGTCTTGCAACGTCCCTGACATCCTGCAACGTCTCTGACGTCCTGCAATGTCCCTGACGTCCTGCAACGTCCCTGACATCCTGCAACGTCTCTGACGTCCTGCAATGTCCCTGACGTCCTGCAACGTCCCTGATGCCCTTGCCATCCGTCATAGATTTTGGGGTTTCAGCCTTACTGGCTCTGTTTTGGTTTTTGCGGAGTTTTCGTGGAGTTTTTGCGGCTTTTAGGCTGAATCTGTGGATTTGAAAGAAACTAATGAGCAAGAAGACCACATCACTCATCCAATCTCTGTTTAAACCCATCCAATCTCTGTTCAAACCCTTGGAATTGCGCACAATCCTATAGCCCCTGGCTGTAGTTCCATTTTGCTGGAAAAAACTGTTGTTGAAACTAAACCCCTGCGAGAACAAATGATCAACTACAATACAAATAAGTTAAAGCTAACCCATCTAACCATGGACAATCATTTCAAGTTTTCGCGGAGCCTTTTGACCCCTCTTTCCCGACCGCTTTCGCGGAGCTTTCGCGCGTGAGGGTTTTACTTTCGCGGAAGTAAGTTAGTTTACGCTTTGTATAAAAATCCTTACTTGGAGGTTTTCGGCGCTGCTCATTTGATTTGCAGAGTAACGTGGGTCTTGCCAGAATGTCCTTGTCAGATCTCACAATTCTGCCTTGTGTATAGTTGGGGGGAAAAAACAGAACTGTGACACGTGAAACTCATGACAAACGAACAAACCACGTAGAAAATCAGAAGCGTCATTTTTTTCAAAAAGTGCCCCTACTCTGAAAAAAACCGTTTCCGCCGAAAAGACCCAAAATTTGGCACTTAGGAAGATGCAAATATTTGCCACAACGTGAGAAAGTGAAGGGTTGTTGATATTTGTTGCATTTCGCTATGGTGTTTAGCCATCGTTTAACCAAAGAACATTTTACCATCTCTCATGATTGCTTGCGGGAAGCGCTGCAAGGCTAGTGCCGGATTGAAAAAAATACGCTGCAAACTAGCTGATGGGTTGCCAGCGCGACCGGCAATACCTCAAGTCATCCCAACCTTTTGCCGCAATTACCCACGTTCCTTCACCGCCTGTATTTTTTTCCCTGCCGTTTGCTGTTTTGATCAAGCCGGACAAGGCTCCAAAACGCCCACCCGAAGTCCGAAAGCGCAGTGCCACAATATCCATGGTAAAACTATCATTTATGTCATTGCAACTATTTTTTTGGAGAAAATGTCCAACCCATGTTTCCGAAATGTAATTAGCAGCGAACATCTCCAACAACCGAACGGGAATATTATGTTGGCATGTTTCGACACAGGTACGGTAGATTGAAGAGGGCATTGCTTACAATGATGCATACGCATGCGGGACTCTCTGCGAGATAGTGTTTTCATGTTTTTTCTACTTTTTTTTTGAGGTGGGGCGTTTGTGGGCGCAGAACATCCACCGGACACTCTAACATTGACGTGGCAGGCGTGCTACTTTTGACACGTTTTTTAACGTTGGCAGGCATGGCTGGGTTTGCGGGATAGTTTTGGAATTCATTTATTGTGGCAGCCGCAGGATGTGGTGAACGCGAAGAATGTGTACCAAAGACACCAGCAAGGTGTTGGATGAATCAGTCGCTTGTATTTATTTCGGACATGACGATGATTTCGTGTAGGATGTGCACCATTTCGGATGCCTCAGGCTCATTTTTGTGGCAAACACCGGAGTTTGCAAACCTCCACGAACATGGCTCACGATTTGGGTGACACATCGTTTTTCATTTTTTTCAATTTTCATCCGCCATGGTGTACGAAGTTTTTGGTCAAATTCGAAAATATGTTCGCGCAACCATCTCGTGACTTTGTGCGTGTCAGATCACTCTCATTGTAGCGTGGTGCGATTTTTGATATCGCTCGCCCAACCTCTCGTGACTTGTCCATGTCAAATTGTTTTCGTTACGGCGCTGTGTTTTTAGTAGATAGTTGTCAAGAGTTCTGGCAAGGAGTTCGCCTTGGTTGTCCGGACAGGCCTCATATGACGATCCTGCAAGTGTTGCATGGTGTGCTCATGCCGTGTCTTAGATGTGTTTGTTTAAAACGTTTTCTGGGATGCTCCTAGGAGGCTGTTTTATGAAAATGTTGCAAAATCCTATTTTAAAGGTCCTGGCCTGGAGATCCTGACCGTGGTCTTGTACAGATCCTGAATGATGTTGTGTAATTTGTGGTGACATCATTTGAAAAATTTTGTGTGATCTTGCCCGAGTCCTTGAGGGAGTACAGGTTCTGTTGAATCCCCGAGGAAATGTTTACATGATCTTGTGCAAGTCCCTGACAAGATCTTGTGGAAATCTTACGGAAATCCTCAAAATGGTCTGCGCATGATTTTGCACTGTCCTTGTGAGAAAATCTTGTGTGATATCGTAGCGAAATGCTGCCAGGGGCCCTTGCATGAAGAATTTTCAATCGTTCCGTATTAGAGGTGTTTGCGTGAAATCCTCTGGGATGCTCTCAGGAAATTGTTGTATGGAAATTTTGCCCGGTTCTTCCTTGACGATCTTGTGAAATTACCCTTGGATGTACTGGTATGAGGTCCTGGTATGAAGTCTTGGTCAGTAGCGTAGCGTTGTTTCTTGTGACAAAAACCAGTTCCTACCGCCGCAGCTACTCTTGCGTGCCCATTCAGAGCAGTTTTATGGTTTGAACATGTTGACACGAAGGCCATGGTTTCGACGTCGAAAACATTCATGGAATGGAACGAGACGCTTCAGCGGAGCTTTCGCGGCACTTGCGAGACCACATGTTTAGCTTTTGTGGATCTGGGAAGCTGTTCATTTTTCTTTCATCCGCTGTTACGATGTAGTTCATTCAAACCAAGACCGTAAACAAACCTGTAACCCTAAACCAATCCAAACAAACCCTAAGGTAACCCTAAACCATTCTAACAAAACCTAAGGAAACCCGAAACCAATCCTAACAAAACCTAAGGAAACCCTAAACCAATCCTAACAAACCCTAAGGATCCCTAAGGTAACCCTAAAACAATCCTAACAAAACCTAGGGAAACCCTAAACCAATCCTAACAAAACCTAAACAAACCCTAAACCAACACTAAACAATCCCTGAACCAATCGTGCAGCCAGCCCATCCCAAACCGAAGGAACTCCAAACCAACCTTAAAGGAACCCTAAAAACCCTTAAAACCCTGAACAAACCGTAAACATAAAATAAACCAACCTTCAACCAAAATTTGATTTCCAAACCTGAAGCAAGCCGAAACCAACCCTAGACAAGAGCAAAAGCAACCCTAGACCAACCATCAGTAATTTTGACTACGACAAGGTAGTTTCTGAATACAACACAATAGCTTCTGAATACAAGACAATATTTTTTGAATACGGTGCCATAGTTTCTGAAGACGAGGCAGTACTGTAATTGCTGAAAACGGCAACCATAGTTTCTGAATTGAGGATGGGTCAAAACCACATCAAAATAGCTGGCAAATGGATGTTCATCCCGCAATTGTCATAGTATTATGTACTACGAGGTTTCGACCCACAGCCAATTCGACGTACCGGTTTCTGATTAATTACCGCGTCGAGCTGTTGAACAGAGTGAAGTTTTCGAATTGGACTTTGTTAGGAGGAGGCGGCGGAGAAGGAGAAGGCAGCGGCCGGGTGCAGAACAGAAAAATAAGAACCCCACAATGATGTTCAAAAAAAACACCGGCCAACCGTTGCAAAAAGCACCGCAGAACTTTTGCAGGAAACATCACAAAAAAAAACACTTCCATGCGCTCAGCTTGGAAAAATGCCACTCTGGAAATAAACTGGTTACTGTTGCAAAAAAAGCATCAGCTCCTTTATCATTCTTGTTTGAGGCGGGTTGAAATCATTCAAAGGTATCTGATGCTCCTTAATGTGAACACACCATTTTTCCCACTTGTTGTCCACCAATTTTGTGGAAGCGAAGAGAGCCGTCGTCAATTGAAAGGAAATGCCCAGTTTTTTCGTCTGCTTTTCAAAGTACGCGGACATACGCGGACGGAATCACCACCAAGCGCTTGAATATGCCCTTTGTCAATCATGTTTTCTGGGTTGCTGGCAGGGTCTCTGAAAGGTGTGCCTTCCAAATTTTGCCGTCGCTCCGTCACTGCTAGGGTAGAATGATGAAATGAGCCATGCGGACGAATCGTTGGATGGAACAGACTTCCACTGATTGATTAAACCCCTTATTCTTGTCGTTTGATTTTGCCCGAATCCCCTTGTTGCGATTGGTAGAACTCAGTTAACCTGTCTGGTGCCACTTCCTGAAATGGAAAAACAAGACATTGGGGTAATTTCCAGACTTCACAGCTGCGGAGACGATATTGGGCCCAAGTAAAACGATGGGCGTTGGGTATTTGCAAATAGGTCTACAACGCCCCTGGATACCCCAAGTTCCTGTGCATCAAAGAAAACGACCTGGATGTCGAAGGACTCCTGTTTCTTCAGGAATGATCATCTTTCCCGTCGAACATTTCCATACAGTAGCTGTGAGGTCCATGGCTACATATTACTGTAACGGAAACTGCAACACTTCCGGCTTGTATATTCATGTTCATACTCGGATGCAGAAATCTATGCACATACAAAATCATACAAATACACCCATCAAAATACATGTAAATATGTATATATATATATATTCATACGCTGATACGCATGTGTGCACCTGTACACATACATAATATGTTCGTGTATAGAATGTGTGCGTGTGTGTACGTATATGTCGTATGTGTATATTATACATATGCGCAATATAATATATAAATAGTTATATATATATACGGACACAAACACAGAGACTGCGACAGACCATTGCGAATGTAGATGTCAATCTACTTATAGGTGAGCAAGCCAATGCATTCCCCACGAGACGAGAATTTGAGTCCGAGCTGTTTTGTGTCCGTTCCCACTGTTTCCCACAGCAGGATGCACAATATCTGTGCTGCTTGCCGACCCGAAGAGGGACGTGCGGCAGCTATGGTACATCTGCGAGACAGACGTCTCAGAAGAAAGCAACAATAATGGAAAGCTGTTGGAAGGTCCAGGGTTACCCGGACACGCCAACTCAAAACAACGGTCGACCTTCGAGTTTTTGCCCCGCAATTCCTAGCAAAAAAAATCTGCGCTGTGGCTTTGGTTACGTGCACCCTGGGGAAATTGATCATCAAGTGTTCTATATGTTTGAACTCAATCCTTCTCGACATCTCTCGACCGCTTCACCATCTCAACTCCAGGAATGATGGTCATCCCAAAGTCTCAAAGGTGCTTGAGATCAGACAAAAATCGTCTTGATTTCGCCATTTTATATGGTACCAGTCGTCAAATCAGGATTTTTTGGTCTCCCATACCATCAATTTCTGAAATTCAACGAGATACTGCCCCTGTTTCAGCCTTTTCTATCATGATTTCTCAATTTCGCAATGTCTCCAAATCACGACTGATGGCCGTGCAATTCGATGCATCAACTGCATCAATTGCTGATCCCCATGGTGCCTCGGCCAGAGATGTGCTCAGGCTGGGGAGTAGATTTGTACATCAGCCATAGATTCAAGCACTCTCGCTATCTTTCATGCACACGTGAGGAAAAGGAAAACATGTATCAACACAATGACATATCTAAAGATGTATATGATATATATGTATATGTATATGTACAAATATATATACATCTACGTGTATACATCAAGGAAGTCCATACCCATATCTCGGAAAACGAGAAAAAACAAATCACACCCATGCACATGCACTTACGCTGCATTGTATGTATCGTGTATCATCGTGTATCTATAAAGTATAACATGCCATATGCACATACCTTGGTGGTTTCAACCCATCCCCAAAATAGCCAAATCAATATCATCCCCGAAAATTGTTCAGAAAATCTCTCCAAAAGCACCCAAAACAAGAGATCATCTGGTGCCCCGAACCCCAAAAAAAAGGCTCGAAAATCTGAAAATCTCCAACTTTCCCAAACTTTCCCATGCCATGGGCGATCTCCCCCATCCTTTTTTCGGCATCCCCCCCGGCCTCAGCTGGCCGCGGCCGGCGCCTCTGCCTCTGCCGGCACCTCGGGCTCGGGCAACGGCTTGGTTCGGTTCAGGAGCTCGGTGAAGTTGGTCATGGCCTTGAGATGGGCCCGATGGTGTGATGGACAGTGACCAAGGTCACATGGGACAGTAACCTATAGCAACCCACAAAAGATGCCGAAAGGGGTGAGAAATCTCAGCTTTTTGTAGGAATTGACTTTTCGGCATCGTTTTTGGGGGTGAGATGGGGTGAGTACATAGACATATTGGGTTTATTATCCATGGTGATAGTAGATAATTGATGGATATAGTAAATCAATGGGTTAACCAATTGGTTGTATGGGATATAACTCAATAGTGATGGATAGTGATGGACACTATCCCCTGATAATTACTGGGATTAATAGTGAATGGGGATATACTGTGGATCAACCAAGCATCACTGTATATCGTGAGTATCATGGGGGATAAAATTACATCCTCTGATAGTGTACCTTTTAATTACCAATCATTATTGGTATAAATGATTACACCATCCAAAAAGACTGTCTGGCTGCCTGAAATGTTGGGCCATTTCGGGATGATGCCCCTGACTAATCATCACTCGTGATGTCAAAGTGAGGTCAGTATAATTCATCCAAATATATACGTGTGATGATCCTTATATGTAATACTCAGCATGGCAAAGTCTGTCAAACATAGGTTTTTAAGGGTTAGCACATGTGTATGTGTATATATACATATACATATACATATATATATATATGAACAATACTATTATACTTGTGTCCAAAAATTAAGTTCGAAATGCAAGATTTGGCTAACAAGAAGTATGATTGGGGTTGCTCAAAAACGTGGTATACCCCAACATTTTAGATTTGCCGTAAATTGAAAGATGAAATTGATCTCGATTTCAACCAAACAGAAATGGTGGTTTTCAGCCAATACAATTGAGTCTTTATTAAACAGAAAATGGGGATAATCTGGCAAACCCAATCATAAACCCACCCAAATATCACTATCAATGGGGTGATACCTATCATCCCCAAATGGTGGTGGAACCAGCCAAACATCTTCGGCCAGTTTTGCGAAGAGGAACGCCAGTTGTGAAGTCCTCCAAGCTGTCCTGCGCGGCTTTGACTCTCAAGCCACCTAAGGGACATGGAAAATGCTCGGAATTTCTCAGCCATTCTCCAACTTGGGCATCCTCAAAACCAGGTTTTTCGCAGCCATGATGGATTTCATATGGTGCTCCCCGTGTTGTGACACCCTCATCCCAGCCCAATTCTACATCCAAACCTCTGCAGGTGATTGCAACAGGTCCCAAAAGTGTCCCACTTTGTCCCTCAAATCCTTCTCCAAAGCCATCTTTTAACATGTGTTTAAGATGTTCTTCAAGATCTTGAGGCTTGCTGTGGTAGAAAACGTTGGTCCTTGGCTTCCTTCAATGCCTTGCCAGTGGCCTTGATCTCAGGTCCGAAAGCCTCCCAAAAGTCGCTGCTGGTGTACCAACTCTGTAGGTCATATACTGAAGATTGAATTTTCACCACGTTCTATTCTTTAAAATGGTGTAAATTCTAAAAGTTCTTATTGTAAATACATATATATATATATATCAGATGGTGGCATATAGTTATATATCTATATGTGTGTATGTGATCTGTTGTGAAAATAAGTATATAGATGGGAAGTGGTGAGTGACCAGGTTGCAAGTAAATTGTACCAAACCACCCCCACAAACTCTGCGACTTCCAGTCATCAGGTCTCTTTAAGCTACGCTCAACAAGAAACATCACCCAACATCAAGCAACCTACCTCCCCACCCAGAGACCACCCAAGAAACCGCCCAAGAAACCGCCCAAGAAACCACCCAAAGGCCTAAAGCAAAATGAAAAAGAGAGTCTTATTTATGGGTTATAATCTCATATAATCATTGTTTCTTGTGTATTTAAAAAAGGTCTTGCACAGGCGCCATTTCCGTGCGCCTTCAGCGCCTTTGCTGCCGCCTTACTCTTGCCATCGGCCTCCTTCATCGCGATCACTGCGTCCTTGGAGGCCTGACGATCTCTAGGCTGAAGAGACATCCTGAAAAATCTGACTTTAAATTTGGGGTTCATATGGAGGTTTCCTAAAATGGGGGGACCCAAAAAATGGATGGTTTATAATGGAAAATCCTATTAAAATGGATGATTTGGGGGTACCCCTATTTTAGGAAACCTCCATATAGGAATTACTTAAACCCAGAAAAAATGTGTTTGTTTCTGCCGTCGCTCTAACATCTTTAAAAATGGGATGGTATATCGAACAGTAGTAATTTACCTATCTACCAACAAAAGGTGCAATGATGTCGGGGAATGGGACCCAGTGATTCAAAAATGGTGATGCTCTCAACATGGCAACTCAGGGATGGGTGATAGATACTAATTTATGATCCAGTCAATGCAAAAAATGCCCGCATCCTGATCCAGTCAATGCAAAAAATGCCCGCATCCTGAAACCTCCACATGGCTGAAAGCTGATCTCATTGATTGAAAAAAAAGCTTCGAGGAAACTGCCCTTTTTTTTCAACTGTTGGGTGGAAATTGACCCTGTGTACAAACATCCGTCAATGTCTCCTTCGAAATTGTCCCTTCCGCCAGGACCACCTCCCCACCTATAGGCAATGGCCCTCAAAAAATGGGATGAACATCTCAGGAACCACCAAAAATTTGGTGACCCACAGCCATGAGAGCCAGGTCTCGTGCCTTCTCCATACTCTCCAACTTCACCTTCAGTGCTTCCACGGCTGCGGCACAGCTTGCCACCTGCAGTGAGAAATTCCCATTGCGAAGCAAACATCCACTTGGCGAAACCAAAAGAACTTCTTGTAGTTGTGTCTTCATGTTCACTGGTTTTGTCCCAATTCTTGCCTGTTGCTGCTGCATTATAATCCAAACGTTCTTTTTGGTTAAAGTCTTCTTCATTCTTGCTGCTAAAAACTTCCATGTTGCCTCCAACATGCAACGTATTCAAAAAAAATAAAACAATTGTCAAAATCTCAAGAAAAAACAACCTTTTAATGGTCAAAATCTCAACCCTTCCTGGTCTCTCCGTATGTTTTTTCGACCCCAAATAAAACCCACCTTGCTGGCACGTTCCTCGCGCGCCGGTGCGGCTTCCGCCAGCGTCTCCTTGAGCTTGGCCAACCTGGGGAGAACAAAAAAGATAAGGGAAAATGATGGTAGATGAGCACCACTACTTCAGGAAATGATGAGAAAATTGTGGGGTAACTAAATGTTCCAAAGTATATTTAACCATTGGGGAAAATAGTGGGGAAAATTAATGGGGATTAGGATATGAGGATATATGAGCAACAATATAGTATTCTAACCATTGAGTTCAAAACCTGGTGGTTTAAAGATGGTCGCTAAATGGTTTATAGATGGTTTCTAGTGACTAAATCTGATTGGGATATGATCGTAGCTCCGTGGATAATCTTGTAGTGATTGGGGTTGATTGGGTTATTCAGTTACTCAGTTATGCATAACACTATCATTCCCCGATAATCCCCATCAGTAAACAACCGCCCTGCAAACCCTCCTGGAGTGTATTGAATCTGTTCATGTCTGTGCCCGGGGTGTCATTGTTTTTTGGGGATCGAAATCAACACAATGATGCAATCTCGGGGGGGGGTTACAACCAAATGGGTTGTAGTCCAAGTTGGATTCACAACCAGTCAATGTATTCTTTTTTTCAAGTATACGAGCAATGGTAGGGTGCAGACCCAGAGGCAAACATAGGATGTATGCTGGGACAGTCTTGCCAGCAGACTTTCACAGGATTCGTGTCACTTCTTTACCAGGTTGTTTTTGGGGGCTACGGGTGCGTTCCAGTTTTGTAAACTCAAATGATGATCCTATTGAGTATATCTGTTCAAAAATGATGGATATGTGATGAACCAGTTTGGACCCTAAAGATTGATAAACTAGTTAGTTTTTCACCCATCACCCATCTATGACTATCAGAACAACTCAAACCTTTAGAATAACTATCTATAAACATAAATTCACATCCAAATTCAACAAAGGTTGGGAGAAATTATCAAACAGCCTCCCCTTTTTCTGCATCCAAAATCCACCAACTAGTTCAATCCCCAATGTTTCACACATGTCATCCCCCCATCCCTTAGGGCCTCTTCTGGAGCTCGTCCTCTACGTTGGTCACCACCACGTTGTCGAAAGTGCCACGCGAGGCCGGGTCCTTCTGCAGGGCGCTGGGCAGCGAGGTCAGCAGTGCTGTGTCGAAGTCCAACCTGAAGCCATCGCCAGTAGTGTCATGTGTGCGTCTATGTATTTCTATACTATGTAATATAATGTGTTTATGTGTGTATATATGTATATATATATATATATCGCATACATGTGTGTATATATATACATATATGTCTATGTATTATATTTAATGCGTATATGTGTATATGTAGAAATAGTGATACGGTGGGTGGAAAAATTCCTGCACGACCAGCAGATGATGCTACAAACCCTCGCGCTCCCTCATTCAATTGAACATTGAAAGGTGGAAACGACATGAAGGAAAAGAAGTTGCATAAATGAAACCCTGCACCAACTTAAGGTTCCCCAAGAACAACAAGGGGGGGCACAGGGGTTGCAATCTATCTGTGCTAATGCTGTGTGGGTGTACTGGAGCAGGATTTCCTCCATCCACAGTGTGACATATGTACGTATGTATACATATATACATATATATATATATATATGTATATGTGTATGTATATATACACATACATATATATATATATACATACAATTATACATATATATATATACACAATTATATACATATATATGTATATATGTATATATGTATATTATATATATAATTATATACATATACAATTATATACATATATCATGATGAGGGATATGTATAGATAATGTAGATACAGGTTTGACATTCAGTTACGAACTCAGATCGGAAGTTGAACCCAACTATAAAGAATGACGAGTGGTTTTGGACGGGCAGATTGAAGTTTGACCGAAAATGATGGGATGTAATTAGCATGTTCAACCTAAAGGATATGAAAGAATATTACAACATATCAAAACGGTGACTTAATGTGTCTTCCCAACTAAGTCTGCCTCTGACAATGTTGGTTCTGTTTAAAGGCACTCATAGGCACAGTGGGAACCTGGGATCCTTTTCGGTTTGATATTTATCAGAATTGGATACAATAAATCCTGCAACTGAACCCAAACTCAATAATCAAGGTTTCCCCACAATTACAAGGCTTTATTGAAGACTCACTAACAAGGGCTTATTACCCATTATGCAGGGGGTCACCGACCCTGAGTCTTCCCAATGATGGTTTCCCAGCAACTCCTTGCCCAGCTTTTGGAGCTCGGAAATGCCCTGCCAGGAGGGAAAAAAATCGTCTGATCCATAGATTCATAGTCGTACATTCTCTCCTCATATGCTTGAGATGATTGGCACAACATAAGAGTTTGAGTAGATTTTGATGATTGTACCCTTTCCATGCAGGGAGGGACCAGGGTGATTTGCCAAAAACGACTTGTCATGCCTTGAAAACTCTGGGCTTTTGATTGGGGAAGCCTTCCAATTTTGCGACACATCCGTTGGCTTTGCTTCAGGAGGCCGTCAGAAACAAAACATATTCCTACTAGATTCCCCCAAATGCTGAATTTACCAATGCGAAAATAAAACATCATGTTCAGCAACTCTAAGATTCCACGGCAGACCCAATGATTTGATTATACATTTTGGGTGGCCAAAAACTGGCAAGCTAGTCACTAGTCAGCAACCACGGAAACTGGGCCAATCTAACTGACACAAGAGTGTGTTGAAGAATGGTGAGGAGTGTCTCAGGTCTGAAATCAACCACCAACTGGGCAGATGACTTGGTCTTCCCGTAAGATTGGAAACACGGACCCATTTCATCGCAAGTGTTTTGGGAATATTCTCACAGGGCCCTATCCCCTGTTTCTTCCCGCTCTTTTTTGGGATGAAAAGCCGGTGAAATAGGTGCCCTTTCGCCTTGGTGATGGCGGCCTTTTCCAGGGCACCTTCCTTGCATGGCACGAAGACAGAGTTGATGGTATTCCTGGCCAGGTGAAGCTTCCAAATCTTTTGGGCGCTGGGAAGAGGCCAAGGTTTCCATTAAACATCATTAAACCAAGTCTGGAACTGATTTGGGGTGGCATCTCATATTGCAATCCATTGAACAACCAGGTTCCAAGCGTCTTGAAGAAACCCATTCCAGCCATCACCCAAACTCTCTACCGGGACGCCCGACTCCAATTTGCCCTTCTTGGTTTCTTCCTTGACGCTCTGCGCGTCACCCACCTGCAGCATTCGAGGACGTCTATATATATAATTATATATATATATTATATAGTGTTATATATATATATATAGTTATATATATATACAGTTATATATATATAGTTGAACAAAAACTCAGTTAGGTTTGTCTTAAAATGGGAGATTTCACAATGGCCATTTTCATACGGATCATGATGATCAACCAGAGACATTTTCCAGATCATCGCGGGTTGAAATTGCGAAATTCATTGACGCATTCAGGGTACTGTCTATGAATATGGGTCGAAATATCTGGCCTGTCTTCTTTTGCAGCAAATAAAACCACTTTTGGTGGTCCCCAATTTTCACCCACAGCATCCCACAACCACGTAGCAATCCCTTCCCTCCCCAAAAAAAAGAAGCACCATCCCAAAACCTTGCTTTGGTATGCATCTGCTCATTTCGGTGCCGCCCCGTGGATAGCTGTATTATTTGGGGCATGGGATGATGGAATGAATATGGCATGTTAGCGGTGGAGAGGCTTGGCACTGCATTTACATTAGCCACCACTCAAGGTGGACCCGTCTCAGATAGTTGGAAAGGGCCGGAGAACATCCACCGTAGCAGTGGAAAGGGAATGGAACCGACGTATACTGTATACTGATACAAATGGCAGGGTCCACATCTATCCATCTATCTATCCATCTATCTATCCATCTATCTATCTATCTATCTATCTATCTATCTATCTGTTTCTTTCTTTTCTTTTCTTTTATTTTCTGTTCTTTTCTTTTCTTTTCTTTTCTAAGTTTTCTTTTCTTTTGTTTTCTTTTCTTTTGTTTTCTTTCTTTATTTTTCTTTCTTTCTTTCTTTCTTTATTTCTTTCTTTCTTTCTTTCTTTCTTTCTTTCTTTCTTTCTTTCTTTCTTTCTTTCTTTCTTTCTTTCTTTCTTTCTTTCGTTCCTTCTATCTATAGATCACATTACATTCCATTTCGTTCCATTCCATTACATTACATTGCATTACATATGTATGTATTGTGTATATATATATATATGCGGTCATGTATATGAATATGTATATGATTCTGTATACCTGCGCCACCCTGGTGTGCAAAAGTAAGTGTCCTATGTGCGTGCAAAATCTATATATATATATACACATATGTGTATATTTGTATCAATACAGCAACACCCAAAAGAAAAATTGCCTGCTACCAAAAAAGACATGTTGAGCATGTCCATGCCTTCTGTTCCTTCTCGGCAGTCTTCAATTCCTAGCTGGGCCAATGCTCAAGAACGTCTCTGGAATTCCGCAGAAAATTCCTGGATTTTAATTGCCAAAACTTCCTGGGAGGGGAAGAATAAAAAAAAACAGCAGAAACAAATCCTGAAGAGATTTGGACTTTTGGGGACCCGAAAACAGTTCAGATTTTCCGAATCTCGACCTGCAGAACCACGGTCTACTGGCAGTGAAGGAAACAGGATGAGTCAGTCAGTTTCCACTATTGTGGATGACAATGCTTAATCAGCACTACTGTGTTAAGGATAATGATGGGAATTTCAATGGATTAATTCAAAGAACATTCGACAGGAAACCTAAGTCGCTACTGGAAAACGTAGGGTGATGTATAATTATGAGTCAGAATTCTCAGTCATCGTCTTGCCTATGGCACAATTTCTGCTTTGCAGAAACACTAAGCCCTGATGGTTAAATCCACATGTTGGTTTGTCAAATCCCCAATTCTCCTTGGTAAAGTCCCCAATCTCTTGTTGGTTGTGCTTTTTTTTCGGAATTCCCAATTTCCGTTGATTAAAACGTCATCAAAACACCTGCTTAGACGAAAAAGGTCCAATTTGAAGTTAAACCACTAATTAACCAAATGAAAAAAATGTCAAGTATTTTTTGGGATTAAAACCCCCTGAAATCACCCCATTTTCGGTGATTGAAATAAGCACCTCCTGGGCCTTCTTCAATTCGCCCTCTGTGGTGGTGACCTCCTGGGATATTTGGGTCGATGTTCAACCGAACAAACAAGGGATTTGTCGACCTTTGGTTTCTAGAAAAATGTCAGTGACTTACTGATTTTCAGTGACTTACTATTACTATCCACTAAAAAACAAAAAAGTGACCTGGTGGTTGGACACAGATATATGTCAAGATATAGAATATTATATCTGTGGCTGTAAGATACCATAAGTCAATAGGGATCATCAAGGGATAATCATCAAGAAGGGAAAAAAATGTCGTCGAAAGCCCAAGATTCCAGTTTGGGGCCCCACCTGCTTGGCAGCGGCGCAGGCGGCAGTCTTGTCCTCCGCCAGCTTCTTGGTCTCCTGTGTAAGGGCAGGGGACGCGGCGATTTTACATCTTGCCGCAGGGGACTTTTTTGTACCCCAAGATGGCAGTTTTCTTCGGGAATCTGATGATGAATCAGTGGATTTTGGGTATACCTCTTTCTTAGGAAAAAAAACAATTTGATGATTTGACCTGCTGCCCGAAAAAACTCAAAAACTTGTAGAAAAAGCGTAAAAAAAAACTAGGGCAAAAAGCTGAAAAATTGGGGGTTGCAACCCAAAGTGCAAACAGCCACTTGTTGAGTTGAGTGTTTGCACGTGGCATCTCCAATTCTTACGAGTTGAAGCCCTCCGCCCATCACTCCCCGCAGCACTGGGAGGATCTCCTCGACAGCCGCCTGACACATAGCGTTACAACTGCCCGTAGATGCGGAGAGCCAGATCCAAAAAGTTGCCCTATCCCCCAAAAAGTTATATACTCCTTCTTGGTGCTAATACCCATTCATGTTCTTATCTTTGTAGCTTAAACCATCTCAACTCCCCAGTTTTCTAGCCAAATTCTTAATCCTCCAAGAGGTCCCATGATTTTTGGGCGCAGCTGGTGGAAAAAAATCAGCCCTGCCTCGCGTGCCGCCTTCTCAGTGTCCGCTTTGGCCAACGTCTCCTCGGATTCCTTGATCTTGGCTTCGATGCTCACCTGGAGGGCTCCGAGGGCAGTAGATATGCATAACTATACCTTCACCCTTCTACATAATCATATGCGTATTGTATATATATATATATATGTATTAGTATATGGTGTATATATATATATATGGTGTATGTATAACTATATATATATATACATAGTTATACATATTTAATCATTTATATATATATATATATACATATAGACATGTACATGTACATTTACACAATCGTGCCCCGCATAAGCTGGTAAACTTGGATGTCAAGGTCACGAATCCCATGCCTGGAGCAACCCAACTGAAGGAGGACGGTGGGTTCCCTCGAGAACAGGCCCAAAAGTCTCAACTTTCCCCAGATGTGTCTTTGGTCACATTGAGCGGCCAAAGTCTCCATACTTCGAAATCAAAGAACGTCTGGCTCTCTGGAACAAAAGGAGTGTATCATAGTGTATCTAGTTCTTCGGACAAAAACCGGTGTTTCCCTGGCCTTTCCCTAAAATGTCATCCATCCCCAAATCTTTAGTACATCGCCCGGCGCAGCGCTTTCCGGGCTTTCGGGACCTTAATGGAGGCCATAATTTTCTCAGCCATAGACGCAATGCTGGCCTGGTGTGACCAAACAGAACATGTCTTGAAGGGAAGTGGTGTAGAACCCCTATATGACTGGAGATATCTCATATACAACTGGGGTATGAAACTACACTCGACTGATATTTCAGCAACAGAGGCTGAAACACTGGAAGGATGGATCTGGGAGCAAGCACGCTTAGTGGTCAACAGGTTAGCAAAACGAAGTCCAGGAAGTGCTGCAGGGCACCTTACCGTTGCATGATGTATTGCACATATAGCACCCAAAAAAATAGAAAAGTATAGAATTTCCGACTAAAATTGCGTGGTAAATCGTTGTTCTATTTTTTTGAAGTTTCCTGTATTGTACAAAAACTGACCAACCCGCCAGGGTTTTCACCGATGCGGCCTGAAACTCGTGGCGCTCTTCCTTGTAATCACCCAGGCCTCAGCTGAAAAGCCGGAGTTGTTGTCATCAGCATCAGCATCAGAATCAGAATAGTATACCCTCTGGTAAACTGTTACATAACTATGGAAAATCACCATTTTTCATGGGAAAATCGACTATAAATGGCCATTTTCAATAGCTATGTTAGTTTACCAGAGGGTAACAAAACTAGCAATGATGGTGATGATGATGGTGATGAGGAGGAGAAGGACAAGCAGGGGTACGAGGAAAACAACAATAGTAACAGAGTAAGAACAAAAACAATAAAAAAAACAGTTGATAAGAATAATCATCCGCAATGCCTCCATCACCGGTCCATCACTCCACCCCAGGACGCCAGGAGAAGGCCGCTGGGCCGACGCACACACGGCAAGGTTCTCACCTGAAAAGCGCGGAAAAAAGCCAGTAGGCCAATCATCCCGAGAGACGTTGCGGCATAGCATAATTGCTGGCCGAGTTTAGACATACCAATATATTAACTGTAGTTTACTGTATATATTATTACATTATGGTATGATATCATCATTTTGGTGTCAGGGTTGCATCCAAGCAACTGATCATCTTAACCACCAAGGGTGGATAACCCTCTGCACCCTTCATGGCACTGCTGATCTCCTCGCGGATGGGTTGTGGTTGTGGAGAGGATCAACGACCACCCAAAAAGATGGCGGCCAGAATGGTGGATGTTGCTGGAATTTGGGCTTTTGGCCACTGAGACACTGATGGCTCTTGTAGTTTCATCCCTCTTTTGGCCACCGTTCTCGGCATGTGAGACTCAAAAAGAAACTCTCCACAAGCCACGCACTTTTTTGTCGCCATGTTTGAGGAACAACTTCCACGGCAGTCGTGTTCCAGCGTTGCATTTTCTAGACACAGGTGGTCTCAACATACAGTACCAGGCGCAATGGTTCGCTTCCTGGTTCGGTTTCTGGACCAACGGGTGGTTGGATTTGAAACCAATGAATTCATCTCGGGAGAACCGTGCTCCGTAAAGTTCGTCAAGTCCTGTAAGTGAGGTACTCCGCTCATAGCTGCATTACAGCCAAGGCAACACATACATCCCCCCTGTTGATAGATATTCATAGATCCCCTGTCACCCTGGTTTCAGTTTTGAATCTGTTCGTTTTGGGGTCCAATATGCAGGCGTTCTGACCCCGGTGGCTGTATTCACCATTTGTGAAGGATGGCCACCCCAAGTGCCCCAGTTGAGAACTGGGAGGCGGCTAGCTGAGTTCAATCAATTGATGCATAGAAATCATTAAGAATTGTTGGTCAAAAATGGCTACCCATATGTGACATCTACATATATTTACATATATATTGTATTATATATGTATTATATATATATATATATTATATATAAATGTATATATATATATATACTATATATATATAATTGTATATACACATCATGTGATATATAATGTATATGTATATTTCATATGCCAGAAGACAACAGGATCATTGGATCAAACATGTCCTACGTTTGATTTCCAGCTCCCCTCTAACCTCGCACGAGGCAGCGTGCATAGACCGAACTACAGCGCTCGTGAGAACTAAGATTCGTCTCACATCGCACACCGCTGGGCTGGGGTCTATCCATCTGTTGGAACATCTGGTGACAAATCATGACAATTGGCCCAAAAGATTGGAAGAAAAATCCTGAACATAGCAGACCCAGCACCTGCAAATCATGCACAACTACGCCAATGCTTCAAGCCTTCTCTGCACTTGGCATCACTTATTGCAAGGGTGAAAATCTTGAGATCTCAATTCTAAGTGCAAAGAAGCTCAACGACCTACAGCAACAGCCCCCTCCGGACGCTGTGTTCCTTCGGGAAATCTTGCTGCTACAGTGAAACCAAGGGCGAAACTCCACTGCCCTCCCTCGGCAATCCCTTGCGTACTTCGGTTTCATCCTTTCAGAAGCTGTGGTACAATGGGACCAGGCATCCCATGTACCACCACCTGGCACAGTACTGAGGAGTTTGATGCCAAGGATTGCCTCCCTGGTGCAAAGAGACCATCGGTTCTTCGGGTAGATCATGGTAGACCCATTTTGCGGACGATTCGTTGCTCGCTTTTTATTGCCTCTATGGTGACATACCAGTACTTCTGGGTTTTTTCCCATGTTTGGCAGTTCCACACTTGAGTCGGCCAAAATCCACATTGTTAGTGGTTCAGCTCCTGTTTTTGCAGGTAAGTTTCTTGGTAGTTCAAGCAGTGCAATTCTCCCGGAATTGTGTTGCTTAAGTTTGGCCTGGCCATTGGGATCCCCACATGTTCAGGGCCCCCTTGCCGCGCCACCCGCCTTGCCAATCCTCCCAAGGGAGGTGCCTCGGAAAAGGTCCAGAATTGACGTGGTTGGGAAAATGTAGAAACACTCAATCAATTTAGGGATAAAATCATTGCTTTCCTGTGAATTTTCCATTAAACCAATCCATTGAGGGTCGTCATCCTCATCCTCATCATCCTCCTCATCATCATCAACAATACTCTTACAATATGATACACTAATGTCAAATGTTCTTCATCTTCATCGTCATCAACAGCAGCAGCGGGGGTACCCCCATTTTTGGAACCCCTTCAAATGGGTATAAATGTGGATTCTAACCAAAGGGTCGATTGCCAGCTCCACTTCAAACATCAACCTTTTGGGTGGGGTACCTTTTGGGGGTCGACTCAAACCCCAGTAAGTTAAGGTAGGCGGGAAGACCAAGATCGGTGCAGGTCCTGTTCACAGCAACCCTTACACGGTGTTACGCTGTTTTTTGGGGTGGTGGTTTGCGGGGTTCGGGCAGGGTTTTGGGGCAGTGTTTCCGTCCTGATTGAATTTTGGGGATTATGCTGAAATTCAGTCATACGTTGTTGGTTATGGAGTCAAATGATAGGAATTACTGTACCAGAATTCTATATGTTGAGGTCATCCTACGACCGACTATACTCCTGAAGGACTCTATTCCAACCTATACCCCTGAAGGACTCTGTTCCAACCTTGGAATTGGCAAGGTGCAATAAACATAGTGGCCAATCTGTTTCAGAACTGAGAAAAAAGGGCCCTACACCGATCTTGGTGGGGCCGCATGGCTAAATTAACATAGGTATAGAAAAACCATGTTCTCTACAAAATGCTCTATAGATGGCTAAATATGCGGATTTACAATATCTATGGCAATTGACTGGAAGGTGGATTTCCGGATTCTTCCATAGCTTTTCAATTTTTGGGGGGGACATCCTTAGATTTTCATGAGGATTGTCTAAAAGAATGTACTCCATTTCATCCACTGTCTAATCATCCTTTTCCCAAGTAAAAAAATACAATGATTGGGGGTAACCCCATGTTCGGACATACCCAAATATCATATCAAGTTGGTTGTATCTCCACTATATCCCCACATGTGTTTTTTTTTTTTTAATCCCCTTTGCAGCTGCTTAAAATCCCAATTTTGTTGCTTTTAATCCCAATCTTGGCTGGTGAAGTCCCACTTCGTGTTGCTTTAAAAAGAAATGCTTAAAAATTCATTCAACATCCATCAAAGAAGATTCTAATCAATAAAACGTGTTACTGTCCAACTGTCCAATCAAACATGGCAATAGACAATCCACCATAGACAGATCCATTTTGCCAGCTATAAGTTTCTATTTGTAAGGGATTTTCCAGCCTGCCATGTTTGATTACTCAATAGTTGGCTAATTATATCCAATTCATACTGTATCACATCAAATGTCCGTTGAATTTCATTGGGTCCCTATTTTCATTGGATTGGTGCAAGGGAAATTTTACAGGAAACACCTCTCTCAAATATGGTCAAAACCATGATTTCCTGTAGATATTCCCTTAAACAAATCCAATGATTTTTTTTCGTGGTTAAATCCCTATTTTGTAGCAGTATATCATCCCATGAATCTCCCATGAATTTCGTGGTTAGAATCCACCAAAGAACTCCCATCCCGGCGCCCTCTGGGCCCTCCCAGCTCTTCAACATCCCCGCTGGCACGGCCAGCGCGGTGCCGCCGTGCAGGGAGGTGGTCGACTTGGACTTGGACCTCGAACCAAGGGGGGGGGCATCAACCAACCAAAATGCCGGGGAAAAATAGGAAAACCTTAGGGACTTCACCCGGAAAAATTGGAAAATGATGGGGGAAATTGGGAAAAGTTGGGGAAATTCACCAGCAAAAATCTGAATTTCACCTGCAAACATTGAGATTTCACCTGCGGAAATTGTGATGTAACCAGTAAATTGGGCTTTCACCAGCACTGGGACTGAACAACGCTGAGGTGTGGTACGCTGCAAGGCCACCTTGGCGATGAGATACAGCAGGCGACCAACTATGAAGGCTATGGGTCAAGATCATGGGAAAAAATGGATGGAACGATAAAACTTAACATCCTGAAAAATACTAACATACTGGTTTTTTATGTAACCACCTATATCAAGACAATTCCAAGATATTGAAAAATTACCAAAATCTGTGGTCCATGGGTCTGAAAAATTGAGATCCATACTGCCAGGACCAGTGGTCCGCGGGGCTATGCACCCAGTTACAGCTGGTGCCAATCATAGTATCTAACAATATCGGGACAATTCTAGACATGTCTGAACTACTTTGATGGATGGGGGTCTCTACTCAATATGTGTTTTGCCTGAATCATTCGTCGAGTTCTCTTAGGAGCTGGAAGAATATCAGCCTTCGTGCCCCTTCGGATTGACGTGTCTCCTATCAGCTGGTACCCAAGAACTGATCTGAAATACTGTTAGGACGGTACTGATCATCCCAAAAAGATGCCTACTATTGATTCCCATCAGGGTCCAAAAGCCTCCGTCAATCCTATACTTACTGGTTGATGGGCGAGAGCGGGATTCCAATATTGGATAAATCCATGATCTTCACTGAACCAACCAACAAAACCATATTGTTATTCATTCACCAACGATGGCTGGTTTCTATCCTCAGTCTTGAAGGTACATAGCCGCATCAAGCACGCACTGATCACTGATCCCCAAAAATCAAGCAAAGTCTAGGGATCCCCCTAGCATTTGTAGGTTTCATCCCTTTCTTTTGGGTGAATATGACCCCAGTAACTAGATCCATCCCCACACGGGGCCCAGAAACTATGGTGGTGCAGTCCGTGCCCTTTGGCTCCAAGTTGCACCTGGCAAGATGAAGCAACCATAACTCTGGGGAAAAATCCGGGATGTGAAGAGCAGAAAAAAAACCTTTAAAGATGTTTCGAAAATGTATCTGATCCAAAGACCAAGTTTTTGAACTTTACATCTTGTGACGAATGAAATCCTCCGCCTTCAAAAACACCTCAACACCTGCAGGCGTCGGCCACAGCAGATCCCCTGCTGTGTCATCAATTTTGGTTCCAGACCAAGCGGTCCATGAGGTTGAAATGGTTGTTGGCTTCCGCATGGGCCATCGCCTCAGTCGTTCGGGGTCAAACAAAAAAACTGATAGCGGGCACAAATTCATGGGAAAGAGGGACTGAAAATCATGGAATCATGTAGTTGACCGAACAGCACTTGAAATCCCAACGTGGCATGTGATCAGGGTTCCCCACAGTGTATTCCTTCACATCCTGCAACACAGGAATCATGACGTGCCCAGTGGCTCCAGTTGGCCGGTTGGGTTTATACATTTCGGGATCCGCGCAGAGACAGATAAATTATCGTCATCATGGTCCTCATCGTCATCATCACCATCATCATCACCCTTTTCTTCATCATGATCGTCGTCAACATCAACATCAATAGTACGTATGCCATATGTCTAATCCGCTGACCCTGCCACGTCCGACAACGGCGAGGCATGGCCGGATATAGGGCTCGCGCGGGCGCCGCCGACCCTTCCCAAAAACCGTCAGCGCTGCTACGTTTTGGTGTTTTTTGGCAGTTCAAAAATGGAGGCAATTTGGCTAAACTAAACAACGGGCTCGCCGCCAAGTAGGGTCCGCAAGGTCCAGTTTGGAGCTTTTTGGTGCCTGGTTGATGTTTTTTTGTGCATGCCAGAGGCCATTTTTGCCTCGAAAACTACTGCTTGCAACATCCTAAAACTACGCAAATACCACTTTTTTGCGAGGTGCCGTCCAAAAAAAACTGCAAACACCGTGGTTTTTGCTACCAAGGTAAATACCGTGGGTTTTGGCTTTCGAGGCGCAAATATGACACTTTGCGGGGTATTATCTTTTGGGCAAACAACTTTTGCTGTTGACGGTAAATAAAAAGCTGTGGTATGTTTACGATACTACATCAACACCATCATCATCATCATCATCATCAACAACAACAACAACAGCTAACTTGCGGGGATCAAGAACGCTTGTGGCATCGGGGGTGTGCAAAGTTCTACAATGAAAATACTGATATAACAACGGTAGCAATAATAATAATAATAACAATAGTAATAATAGTAAAAAAAAAAATAGCAAAAAAAATGAGCAATAATAATGATAATAATACTAGTAATAATAACAATTGTACTAATCACAATAAGAATAATGTAGGCACTAACTTTTCTATCTTCTGGAGGACCCTGCAACCAGCAGGGATCCACTGGCACCCCTGCCTTGGCATTCATGTCAGCCCCAACCTCCAGGAGCAGCATGGTTGCCTTGGCAGGCCCGTCATTAGGATCTTCTGAAAAATCCGACAAGAGCTATTGAAAATGGCTATTTATAGTGGAATTTCCCATGAAAAATGGTGATTTCCCATAGTTATGTTAGTTTACCAGAGGGTAAATATCTATGACAAAGTGATGTTCATGGAAAAATATGATGTCGAAGCGGGGATGCAACGGCATGAGTCTGAGCTTTGATTTCGAGACACTGACAAGACTTGAGTCGAACCTCGATTGTGATCACACCAATGCCAAATGAGTCGTCATCCAAAGCTGGTCGAATATCGTATTGACCCAACATTACCCAACCATAGTATCCAACCTCGGGAGCAACCAGGTTAAAAGAAGCCCCGTTCCCACCACTGGGTCCGCTTGGCACCCGCTTGGCACCTGCATGTGTCCGCCCGCCGCGGCTAAATGGATGGGCGTCCGCTTCCGCTGGTCGGCAATGTTGACCTCCGGGAGGAGAGCAAACAGCGACGGGGGCCTGGGGTTATGTTGAAAGCCCAACATGGAAAACTCAATGCCATAAACCATCGCCAATATCACTACAAATCTTAAATGGTTGGTAAAAGTCATCCCCAAAAGGTAGCTTATAGTATTGGCTTTTGTATTGGGTTTACCACACTTTGGTGAACATGAATGAAACTCCAATTTTTGGAAGATCTCTGAAACCCACTTCCGGAAAAAAATGGGGGGGTTGCGCCGCCACACCGCACTGGGACTCCCAAACATCAGCGCCCCACTCCAGCAGGCGGCAGATGCCATCCACGTCGTTGTTCTCCGCTGCAACGTGCAGGGCTGTCCTCGCGGAGATCTGCGCTGAAATCATCAGGGTGCATCAGGAGGTTCGAACAAATTGGAGTCGGATGGATTTCGCATGTTCACCAACATATACAAATGTCGTGATATGACCATCATTCTGACAACAAATTCCGAAGTACAGTTGGAGATCCTGACAAGTTTAGGCTAACTATGGCCAACTAGCCTTGAACTCGCCATGAAGGGACCAATGGAGGAACAGCTGTCAGCAGGCCCCAGTCTTGCCATTCGCATCTGCTGAGTTGATCTTAACACCGTAGATGTGCAGAAACCTCGGTCATCGTCAATGGATCTGAGAACATAAACAATGTTGAAACCCCCATGCTATACACCTGCCATTTGGGGATGATGGGATTTTGGTTGGCCAATTATGGTATGTCATGGGGGATGGTTGAGGTTGAAAACCCAGCCAGTCGTGGCTCGGGTGGCGGGGTCCTGAGAATTCGCTAAAGCCAATCATAAACCGTACCCGCCGTACCCCATTTGCCCCAGTTTACCAAAATAGTGGAAAAAATAGTGGAAAAATATCCAGGGTGGATCATCATTCATTAAATCATTTATTGCTAGTAAAGGGTGATGTTATGGCATTCGCTATTAGTAGATAGCCGCTTCCCACACTTCCCTTCTTCTTGAGGTTCCAAACTCCATGATGTCGTAACGTCTGTTCCTGGTGACGATATTGAAGGCCTCAGTGCCACCGGGCTCAACTCCTGCTGGCCAAGGTCCCCATGGGTGTTTCATATTTCAAGGTTCATGGGTAGGTTCAACCACCAATTTTTTTTGGTTCAAATCTAATCAAAATTTATCTCTCTGGTTCATGGCTCGCATCCCCATTCCCTTTCTTTATTGAACTTGACCCATCCCCATCCCCATCCCCATTCCTATCACCGTTCTTCCACAAGCCACTTCTGGGACTTCCGTGCCGTTTCCCCGCGTTTTGAGATGGCCATCATCTTGGCACCGCGGCGGTAGCAAAGCTTTGCTAAGCCTCGATGCTGAACCAATAAGGGGCCAATCAATCGATCCACAAAGTCGCGTGGTCCTTCTGCTGTCACTGAGGCCTCTCGCCCAGGTTTCCAGAGGTGCAAGCGAACCTGGGCAGAAGTTCGATCGTCTGCGATGTTTTGGAAAGCTGGGTGCATCCGATTCAATACTTGTTGGAACCTAGAGAGCTTTGCTCATCACACAAGGCTCCTAGATTGATTTTTACCTTTGAAGATTTACGCCATTTTTTTGCAATATCTCATTCTCACAACATGATGATAAGATGATGAATCACGAAGGCACGACCCCAACCTGCAACGCAAGATGTTGGGATGATTCCGCCAACGAAATGCAGCATCTATGGTGACTGTGATGTGCTTGCAACTTCTGCAAGATTCTTGGTTGTCAGTCCATCTATACATGATCTATATTAGTCACATGTGTGTATGTATGTGTATATATATATATATACACGTTTTTAACTGAGTATGGGTAAAAATTGGCGAACCAATCCAAACAAACCACAGATTTGGGTCATCGGTTGCCAGTAACCATCCATTTTTTGGCCCGTGACAGAAAACCAGAGGGTCAGACTCCAGCAGCGTCATATCTGACTCCACCTCACGCTGGAGCGCAGCGAGCGCAGCTTGCAGCTACTCACAAGGGATCCAAATGGCTGTTGATCAGCAAAATGAGAGTTTTATCAGTTGCTGAAGATAGCTGAAAATGGACAAAAACATCGGAGTTAGCCTCTGAATGCAATGAGCAAAAGGTAGCAATAGGGAAACAAATAATGATTTAATGACAACATCATCTGCAAATGCATGTAGCTGATGGAATCTCCATAGCCCGGTAAGATTACTGGATGGTAGGTGACATGGTCTGCACCCACACAAGAATGACAGCCTTTTGGGACTTTTGGTCTGGATTCTCAAAGCCTTTCGAAGTTTGTGGGTTCCACTTGAATCGACAGAGCTCTACGAGTGCATCACAAGACATGTGCATTGAGCACCAAAAGTCCAAGATATTGTCCTCCGGCGCCGAAAAAGAACACTCTCAATTCATCCAGGAAGAACCAAACCTACATAAACTACCATCTGAAATTTCAGTGTTTCTTGAAACTGGTGTCCCCCTCTTGACCATTGATTTCCCTACAAAGCATGACCAACAACTTGGATGATTTCCACCATCATCTGATAGGGCTGGGGTCTCCCCGCATCCACCGCATCGATGTGGGTGGTTTCCAGCAAGCGCTCCAGCATGTTCATCAAGACCGTGCCCGTCCTCAACAGGTCATCTGTGGGGATGATTTAACTCTGTGACTTGATTTCATCCTTTTCAAAGTTTGGTGAAGAATCGAAGCAACGAAAATTGGAACAGCCTCACTGTTGTTGTTTTGGCGGTATCCTGATTTCGCCTTACCTATCTCCAAAAGCCATCGCTCTTATTTTGGTTGTATTCTAATCTTGCCCTCACTAATGCCTTGGTATATCCCCCATCTTCTCGTCTCTTCGGCTGCCTTGTGACAATCTGCTTCAGGTTGAAAGTCGTGGCTTTCTCCTGACAGGGCAGAGATTCAGGAAATATCTTCGCAGTGGTCCATCAACAATCTCAAATACCCTGCCAGTACTCTAACGGAAAATACCCTCTTCATACAAGAGTTTCCTAGGTAGGTTTGTCTGAAAATAGGGTACCCCTCACTGTGACCCTCACTAGTTAATCATCATTTTCTATAGGAAAATAACAATCTGGGATGTGTGTGTGTATATATATATATATACATATGTACATATATAGAGACACATACATTCACATACAGAGTGTGGTAGACCCATTATATAATAAACCATCCTCAAAATCATCAGAAATGGCTGGTAGAACCTCTTGAAAGCATGGTCCAATATGGTTGGTTTTCCTTGTTGCTTTACAAACATTACCTCATCTTCAGACACACCAAAGCCCATACCCATGACCCTCCAAAAACCTTGACCGGCTCGAAGGCCGTTTTCAAGTCAGCGAAGGGATCCGACTTCTGCTGGCGGAAATGTGGCACTTCGGCCATTTTTGATGGATGGGCAAGGGACAAGTATGATATGATCTATAGGTATTTAATATGATGTACTATTATGACATATTATGTATAATCTTGCCATAATCATGGGCTTGCGGTGGATTTCTCAATTTCTTTGAAATTCAGAAACTGTACTTCTCATGCATGGGATAATCGGGTGCAACAATTCTTTGGCAACTGATGGTCTTCTCGGGCTCGCGAAAGGGAACACCAAGGAATCAGGATGTCCAACCCCCCTTAAAGAATGGAGACATACGGCAAGATCATAGGTATCGAACTAAAGGGCCATCTATACTATGGCAAACTGTTCAATTACCGGTAATTCCCATTGATTTCCCCATGTTTGTTCGTTAAATCCCATGAAAATCACATGGGAATCATCCCAAAACTCACAAAATAAGCCGATCTCCCAACCAGCAGTCTGCACCTGTTCAGGTTCTGACTTCTGGGCTTGGGAACCAGCCCGCCTCAGGAACCAAAAGAGAACTGACCGAAACACTAAAACAACTCATTTGTTCGAAAATACAAGGGTATGGATATCTCAAGCCACAGTTGGAGATCTGAAAGCCACAACTGAGCCAAAATGTTGGATATCATAAAGCTACAGTTCTTGGTCACCTGGTGATCATCAAATATAGAGGGCTCGGATCACAATTTAAAGTTTTACATCCCCATTAATGGCTTGGCTTTTGAGCAGCAACTGACTGACAACAACTCTCCCACCAGGGCACGTCATTTTGGCCTTTGTCTTTGAGGCCACCTGGTGCAGATGTTGATGTCGTCATAGATCCAATTTTTCCCATGTTTCTGGGAGCATATTTCCATGGCCAACTTTTCATCATCTGTGTGGGATCAGACCGCAGCTGGCCTTCGTTTCAGCCTCTTTGGGCTCCTCCTTCGTTCCGGACAGGCGCCGGCCTGCCGCAGCGGCCCCGCTTTTCGGAGGACTAAAGGGGGGCTATGCCTAAAGATCTGGTCCCAAACAGAAGGGTTTTCCATGCACCCACCCAGAAGGGTTATAAAAACAGGCCGAGTTTTCACAACTTTGGGATGTTTGAATGTGCCGACTGATGGGAAGGATCCTGTAAAACGGGCTGTCCCCCCTAGCCAAGAAGTTGTTCTTCAAATGAACGCCTCTCCAAGATTCCTGAAATTATTTGTGAATTTGTGAACCCAATGCTCAAAACCTTGGAAGCTCTCAACATTCTAATGCCCATTTTCAAATGCCCCAACTCCAAATTCACCTGACACAGGGCCATCTGAGCCTTGTTTGAACTCTCATCTCTTATCCTTTCAGTGAAAAAATATATAACCCATGAGGAACCCAAATCGGGAACCAGCCACCGAGTGCATATGGGAGGCAACTATCTGGCTGCTCCAATTTGACTTTCAATGCCCACTGAAGGATGCAAATTGGCTATATAGGTTGGCTATATACATACATCATGTTGGCCAAGAGCATGAACCATCCTCCAATCGTGATCAATCATCAATGATTTTGGGAATCTTCAAGGGCCAGTTGTTGTCCAAACAGCCATTCCCCCAACACCTTGTTCGGGGCTCGCTGAGGCTGCCTAGCGCAGGTCGAAAAGATCCCGTGGCACCTTGTAGAAAACTTTTTCGTACGCTTTGCTCAATTGAAAGCTGGAAGATCGGATTGTTTTTTGCTGGCTTTCCTGGAGAAACTACAGTGCAAACTACTTGGAATTTCCTGTCGGTAGAGACTTCTGACATCTTTCGACTTCTCCCGTCCATCACCAGAGATCCTCCCAGCACTTAGTGGGCTTGGAACTTGGCTTGCCACCATAGCCTATGTCAATTTAGTTCAGGGTTCATGCAACTCCCTGCAACATCATGTCCGGGCCAAAGAGGGGCAGGCGACTTAGTACCATCATTGGTCGTCAAAATTTATAAAAAGCTGGAAACTGTGGAAGGTAACCCCTCTATTCACCAACTTGCTGGCGGGAAAGGTCCTCAGTTTTTTCTCCTCAAGCTCTCGGGCTGGGGCAACTGAATGTCTTTGTCCAGTGCCACATAAACTAAAGGACTTGCACCTAAAGCTGGAAGTCCGATATAAAGAGAATCTGTTGACAAGGCAGTCAAATCGCTACGGCTATCGCAATGGGTCAAAAGACAAGAATTGCATGGTGGATATATCATATGCTTTCTTATATATATATATATATATATGTATACAGATCACCCGAAAAAATGACTGCTCCATCTGTATTTTTTGGGGGGTCTTCAATGGTGACCGACGGCAACTACACCGGTGTCTTCATCCCAGGCGTTCATCGGGGCATCGCTGTGGACTGCTGCCGGAGCTTCAGTTCCAGGTCTGGGTCATAGCCCTCGTCGTAGAGCCGCTTGACCGGCGCCAGGACACGCTTAAAATTGCGGTCCTGCAACCGGATTGGCAGCTTGAGGTTTACTCCCAAATTTTCGAGGTTTGTTAAGGGCAAATCTGACCCACCAACATCCACTCATAAGGGCTTATTGTATGACCATATATTTGTTTGGGAAGGTCACCTTTGATATTGGTTGCATCCCCATCTTGCTTGCATTTCATACAATGTGTGTTGCTGGTTGGCCTGTACCGCCTTGGTGCTGATCCCCACCAGGTAGATCCTGTTTGGCCCGCTACTGAAGTCCCTCGTTGGACTCTCATCCACCAGTTGGTTTCACCATGTTTCCGGTGTTGGATTGTAATACACCCCACTAACCCACTGAGTATAAACGATTTAATTCTACAAGCATCAACCAATCATCATTCCTGCGGTACATTCCAACTTTTGTTGGACTATCTACTACCCATTTAGGTTCACTCTAGCCCCATTTTTAATGATCAATGCAATTAAGTTGGCATTGGCAAGATATCGATGTAATTTTTCTGCAAATATTGGTGCAGATTCCAAAAAAAAATGATCATGACCGTCAAGATAATAAGTTGTTGGAGGGGGAAAAAAACTACCATACAAACCCAGACCCATAGCCCTTCTTAAACCAAATACAGTAAACCATTTTTAACGTAGAAAACATGGTGTTAAGTGTTAACCAACACAAAGCCCTATCATACCGTACCCCGCTTCCACCCATAATAAACCCACTATATAAACCATCATCAACCCATCATCTAAACCCGGACCTAACTCATCCATTTGACTTTGTGTGAAAATCGAGTACCCCATGCCATTCACAGGTGCATCATCCTGTTTCCTTCATTTCCCTGGTGAAAGTGGCTATGGCGATCCTGCCTTTTCAGACAAACCCACATCAACAACCCAACGTTTCAGTCAAACCCAAGTATCACGTGACTTCTTGGCCTTCTGAATTTCAATATGTTCTTCGTGTCTATAAAAAATCCCATGAAATCTCCTGAAATCTCCCCAACAACAGTCCCCCTGCGCGCCATCTCCTTCCCCAGCGTCGTCAAAATCTCCCGCGCCAACGGCGCCGCAGGCGCCGTGGGGCTCGTCTCCAGTCGCAGCAGCAGCTGAAGCATCTCGGGTGCCCGCAGGTGGCGCCCCAGCAGCTCCGGGTGGTCGCTGGTGACCAGGAAGTGGAAGACGTGCATGATGTCCTGGTGTTGGGGAAAAAAAGGATTAGAAAATTGGTGAGAAAATGCTGCGAAAATTGGGAAATTCTGGGAAAATGATGGGAACGTGATGGGAAAATCAGGAAAAGATGGGAAATGTGTGGGAAAGAAATTGGAACATGATGGGAAAAGGATGGGAAAAAGATTGGAACATGTAGGAAAAAGATTGGAACATGATGGGAAGCGGATGGGAAAATGATAGGAAGATGGAGGAATTATGGGTTCATGATTGGTTAAAATGGGGGGGTTCACGAAACCTCCCAAAGCAACTGCACAAATGTCAATGGTGGGAAAAAACTATGGGAAAATTCAGGGAAAAGTGAAAAATGTTGATTGCAAATACCAACCAAGTCAGAAAGATGATGGGAACACGGATGGGAAAAAGAACTTCAAATAGAAAAATCCATTTTGGAAAATTGGGGATTGACACAAATATAACCAATCACACAAAAAAAAACTTAAGAGTATTTTCCGCCGAGTAAACCAACATAGGATAGAATGGAGCATGGAGAATAAGCTAAATTCAACCAAAACCAATGATGTCTTAGGAAGAAAATAGAAAATTGAAGGCAAAAAACAGGAAAGAAAAGTTCAAATCAAGTAGAAAGCAGCATGTAACACACTGAGAGTTCACCAGCAAAATCTTGGTATTCAACTAAAATTGTATAACCAATAAGAATGATGCACTGAGGGAGAAAAAAACTGGTGATTCAAGCAAATGCAACCAACAACTAACAGTATTGATGTCCTGGTGGTTGTTGTCTCACTTGATGTGAGAAAATGTATTTTGGAACAAGATAGAAATTAAAGTATGGCAAGAATGAGATTTAACCCATGGCACTGATGTTGTGGAGGTTTCCGAAAAGGCAAATTGGTCAAAAAGTTGAATCGCGCGAAATGAGGTATGGGTCGCTATGACATCAAGTCCTTTAAAACTCCCATCCCGGAAAAAAGAAAAGCAGCGGCGTTGGCCGTTGCTACGTCCAAGTGATTCAAGTCCCAACCGGCTCCTGGAACGCCTCCGCACTCTTGACACCATCATCCCACCTGATGTTTGCGAAGCAAAAAAGGGTGACCAGGGCCCAAAATCATGGGTGCATCCCATTCCATCCACTGGGTATTTCATCATTTTTCCCTATAAAAATAGCCAAGTAGTGGGGGTATCCTCCATTTCCAGACCCACCCAACCGGGAACATTAGGGTACAGTGAGATCTATGGAACCGAGGAACAGCTGAATCCCCAACTTCACCAGTTGCTGAACGCAGCGCTCGGGCTGCTGCTCAATGGCTTTGGTAAACTCCTGGGGGTCTCGGTCTGACTCGACCCAAAGGATGGCAGGGACACGCGTTGATGCTCAGAAAATCGCTCACTACCAAACATGTACTGTCAAATGCAAGGAGAAAAGAGCGAAAAATGTGATAGCCACTTTGGATGATACTGCTGATAGGGGTTTAATGCTTGCAGAAAGCGATGATTGAAGCTGGACAATAATGATTTCGGAAATCCAATGCAAGTACTTGCTAGAAAACTGCTTCTCAAACCCCCTGACGCACCCCACTCTGGTTGCTCAACGTTTACCAATCACTTGCTATTCTTAGATACCCAGCAAAAAGTTGATTTTCACCTTGCTATCTTAAATCTCTATACCGTCTATTCCCCATACCCCCAATGGCCGCACCTTGGCCGCCGTGCACTGCATCAGCACCCGTGCCGCATATCGCCGCGCCAGCGGTAGCTCCAAGGTTTCAGCCAGGTGGGACCCTTCGCCGGGTCCCAGCAAGGCTTGGACCACACCCAAACCTGGTGGCTGAGGTCAGTCACTTGGGATCGGTATCTTGGGGATGCAAAAGGAATCGAAATACTCGAAACCACCAGGCATTCAAGAAATACACATCTTGATGTTATTGAGATCTTCGAGATCTTTGGGACATTTCCCTCAACATTCTGCCACTTTCTTCGGATCTTCCAAAGGAATTCAAACACAAAAAAAAACTGCAAAGTAAGACAAAAAAAAGTCGAAAAACCAACTAAAAGAAAAAGACTCTCTATACAAATTCTTTACTTAAGACTCTTAAGACCCCACCCAGAAACTGATGAGTTGCTCCACATTTTCCACATACGTCTGTGCCATGGCCGCCAAGCACCTCAGCGCCTTCTCCGCCAACTCCGGCGGCGCCTCCAGGAGCCTCCGCGCCATCTCCAGCCCCTCGGCGCCGAAGGCGGCCGCGTAGCCGCCGCGCTGCAGCTCCCGGTCCTTCAGCAACTTCTGTTCCAAGGTGATGGACACGAGCTCCAACAAAATGACGCCTTGGAGCTGAGAATGATCGGGAGGACTGATGATGATAGTACTTTAGTAATGCTGATGATGATGGATTTTTTATGATCATAGTTCTAATTGGATCAGCCAAGAATCGGGGTTTGGTATCTGAAAAACTTTCAAAATCCAATTTCCCTTGGAGAGTAAACACATCCCCAATATGGTCTGAAAAGGACGTCTATGATGACGTATAATCAATGTCAGCTGTCCAAAACCATCGATCCTGGGAGCTGAAAAACATGGCAGATCATGGCTGTGGATGGTTTAAACGGGCAAAACCACGCAACAGGTTTCTTTGGCCTTGGACAAAATCGGGAGCCCCAACAATCGTCCGTTCTGGTGACATTGAAAATCTACTAAATATAGTAGATTACTAGATATAGCATTGACCGTTTGGACAACCCTGTTGGGAAAGGATGAACCTTGGACCTCAAGCCCCCCCTTTCAATCTTGCAAAAAACAATGCGAAAATATGATATGTATGTGTGTATATATATATATAGTATAATGTATATGAACATGTGGATCAGTTCCGCATCCAAGGCACAATATCGACCGGTTTTCCAGTCTGCCAAATCCAGAAGAGGCCCATCCTTTCCACCATTCGCTTCTTTCATCATCTGCTGAATGGCCAGCACCATGTGAGTCACCTCCTCCGCAACGCAATTCTTGTGGTCTTTCCAGGACAAAAAATATGTGAAACCTCAAAAAATGACCTCCCAATGCTGCCTTCCCAGCAGTGCCAACTGAACAAACCCCAACCCATCCAACCCATCGCCATCCTGCGGGTCATCCACCAGCTGGGGATCGTCCACTGCATTCTTGGCCACCAGTTCTCCCAGCGTCCGCACGGCTGCCTGCGAGCTCTGGAAGAAGCCGCCACCGCCGTTGCGCCCGGCCAGCTGCGAAATGATGCCCCGCAGAGCACGGCGCTTGATGCGGCCACCTGAGGGGAAGCTGAGGCACCGGAGACCGCAGAGAAGAAGCCACTGAGTTGGAAGATCCATCCCATGTGCAATCTTGAAAGTTAGGCCAGGGATCCAAAATCAAAGGTCAGGATCAACATTTTAGGTCACTGCCTGCCACTGCCCTGCTCTGTTCAACACCTTGCTCCGCACCTTGGGCCAGTAGGTCCAACAGGAGCAGCGCAGCCTGTTCCTTACACGCCAGGGACACCGCTGGAGAATCCGGGCCAAACACAGCATCGTCCTCTGGCGAGGATTGTACCGCTTGAGACAGGTAGAAGGCAGCCCGTTCCACCATGGCACTGTTGGACTGGACCAATTCCAAGGTCTGATGCCGACCTCAGAAACGACAAAACAGTGGCCAGTGTGGTGAAGCAATGCTGACTTCAGGGCTGGAAAATGCCGGATACCCACACCTTTCTTTTGCAAGTTGGCCTCTTTTTGATTCTGTCTCCCATGTTTGTTGCTGACTCTTGCGTCCAAGCTTTATTTGGCTTGCATTCCTCATGAATCCGGTGACCCCCGAAATTTGGTGAATCAGTTCATCACAATTTTCCATGTTCATACCTTTTCATTTGGGGGATCCCCCCATTTCAAGTCCCAGCTGCAATGGTTCCAGAGGCCAAAGATCAAAGCCACCAGCCTCTCGCACACCGCGCCGCGCACCTTGCAGTTGCAGCCGCCTAACGCCGCCCAAAGCGACAAAGCTTCAGAGGACACAAACCTGCCGGAGACGGAGATGAAAAAATGGAGATCCGTCTATTTGTCTATGGGTACGGAATCGTATGGACAATGTACACTATATATGCATATTAATAGTGTATATTATATATATATATAATATACATATATGTATACATATAGCTTCTAGATTTCAATGGAACAGTGATGATATATCTTTTATGGACTGGTTTTGTTGGGAAAATCCATTGATTTTTACTCCCAATGGTTTTCCTGTGGATTTTCCTATCATCCAATTCTTGGAATATGGATGTGGGATATGCAAATATAGGATGTACGTGATATGGATATTGACGCAATCCATTGCACATCCCCCAAAACACTTATATTTGGGCAATGAAAAATTGATGTATCTACATAAATAAATGTACGTATATAGTGGAATGATTGATGCTGGCGTTTAGAAACAAATAACTAACCTCCCAAAAATTAAGATAGACCTTGCCAAACAGGGGTTGAAAGATAAGTTTCCACTAAAAATTGACTGTTTTCAGCGTCTATGTCAATTTGGGGAGGGCAATGTAGCACTAAGATGCGTCCTCTCCAAAACATGGGGGTTGCACCAGATCCCCAAGGATCTCTTCTCAGCCACGTGACCCATGTGCCTGAGATTGGCCTCATTGCCTTGACAGATTAAAGCTGTCACGTTCACCACTTCCAAGGCACCTGCCATCTTTGGATCACTGTTGATTGAAAAATCAATAGGAAATCATTGATTTTCCAGCCAAATCTGAAAATTTCCTGCAGTGTTTCACTTAAACAAAATCTGAAGAAATTCTTGGAGTCACTGTTCAAACAAGCTTGAGCTGCCAGCTATGGGGTGTCAAATGGTAAAGCCAATAATCAGCTAACCCCACCAGAAAAGTCATCTGCCTGGCAGCTTGTAGAGGTCCACAAACTTTCCCTCCATGTTCATCTTCCACTGAGCCTCCATTTCACCAACCGAGCGGAGGAGTCATGATTCACTTCAGCTCTTCATCAAGTTTTCGCTCTTCCCATCAGAATTCCACTCCAATCTTATATGATCCAAAACCTACAGAAACCTCAAATTCCCATCCTCGAATCTACAAGTCAAAAACTCAATCCAAAAAACCGGAGCCCACCTCCCAAGATTCCCGTGCCTCCAAGATGTTCAACAATGACCTCAGAATTCCATTGGTTTGCAGCAAGGCCTGAAGGGATTCCAGCACATCCTCCTCCACTTCCTGGGCTTTCAGCAGGATGTATTCCAACTTGCTCAGCTGCGCCATGAAGCCACTGGACAGTTTGGGGCTACCTGGGACCAGGGACTTCGGGTCATGGCCCAGAGACCCTTCCCCAATGGCTGGGATTTCGAAGCATCTCACGGTTGCAGATTTATCAACGGGAATTGCTGAGAGTACCAAAATCGGTCTGGGCTTGAGAGAAGACAACAACATACAAAAACTAGGGCCCTACCAGGGGAACAGGTACCTGCCATTGACAGCATGGATTTTGGGAAGTCTTCTTTGAGGATGTTTTGGGGAGAGAGCCTCACTTGCTCCAAAGGCTCTGAAAGTTGGAGAGTGAAAAACATGAATGTCCTGGTATGGTACAATAAGGTTTTTTTTGCACGATGCAAGCAATGTAAGCCAACTATCCGAGTAACCTAGGCCAGTACCGTGCCGACCCTTCATGGTGCCGATCTCATGCTGCAGCGATTCGGAGATGAATGCGATGTATTCCATCAGCTTTCGCCCATGCTGGCTGTCCATCCCAAGGTCTTCTCCGCTGCGAGACTGCGAAGGTGTGCCACGTCCAAGCGAACCTCAACATGATGGAAAAATCGTGTGATAACAGCAGCGCAGAAAAGATCTGCAGGTGGTACATCTCAAAATTGGGCAACCCAGAAATGGGATCCCCTACAACAAAATGACCAATGTCTGTCGTTCCCAGGGCCAGTTTGAATTCGCCCCCTTTGGCCAACAGGTTGAAGAGTTGGATTCCAACACCCAAAATCCGACAGTCCTCTGCCATTTCTTGTTGGTTCTATCCCCACTGCTGCGTCCCAAGCAAGCAGCCAGCCAAATGGACTTCCAGCTTTCAACATGTCCAGTTTTGTTCGTTCCTTCAATCTCTCCAGAAAACCCACGAAAAAAAAAAAAAAACATACCCCAAAACCCCAAACCCCCAACCACCCCCACCACCCCAATCCCCCGGTCCAGGGCACGCAGCGCCAACCTGGTGGCCTCATGCAACCGCTGCATCTCGCTGCACTCGGGGAAGTTGCGCCGCTCGTGGTGCAGCAGACGCATGGCCTCGCTCATCCGCTGCATGGCCTGCAGGGCCCGAGCCAGGCGCAGCACTGTCTTCCTGGGAACGGTTGGGGGATGGATGGGGGTGGGGGTGGGGTTGGGGGTTGGGAGAAATGGGGGTTGGGATGAGGAAGATGGGATGAAGTGATGAAGATGAAGTTCCATGGATGACAAAGGAAAGAAATGAACGGAAATTGGAAGGTCATCGGGAAATAGAATGTGTGTTTTTCCGCTGGAAGTTTGATATTACCATCGATTAACCAAGGATTTTGTGTGGCTTAGCCACAAGAAACTATACCACTTTGCGACCCCCTGAGTTTCGGCCACACATGCAGTCCTGCGGAGAGCCTGGGTTTCTTCGTTCAAGCCCGACAGCGCTGCCAGAGATTTCAGATACTTCAAGGCCTCGTCACCATCATCCGCAGCACCGCGGAAGTCTTGCAATTTCATTCGCACCTCTGACCGATTGGAGTACAGCAGCGCATAAGCTTCGGAATATTCCTGTGATCAGGCCAGGTAGCAGTCACAAGGTCCGTTCAGATCCATTGCTGGGACGCAAAACCTTAGACTGAAACTTTGGAACAATCAAAATCAGAAACATTTTGCACCCTTCTCCTCATCCATACCACACTTCAGGGCTTGGCTATACCAGGATTCCGCATCCTTCCACTGCCTTTGGTGGAAGGCTCGGTTGCCCCTCTCCTTGAAGGTTCGGGCCGCCGACACCTGGGTGTAGTACCGAATCACCGGCACTGGCTCCGGAGCCGTGTAGGCTTGCCACCCCAGGGTGGGGGCCGACAAGTCATCGCTCCTGGCGGAGGGGCCACTGCGGATGCAGAAAAACAATATATTTATGGGACCTTTTCTGATCACTCAAGTGCTACCTCAAGATGTAAACAACCAGGCTACAGTGGTCTTGACCCTCCATATTATTCATCCGTACTAACGTCACCTGCTCCCCCAGTTTCATCAACCAGATACTTCCCCAGGAAAAAAAAACATTGCGCAGCTTGGTTCCCTCTTCCCACGACAGGCACCATTTTGCGTTTGTCTGAGAATATGGTACCTCGAAATCTACTGTTTAATCATAATTTCCCTCCTAACCTTGCCATAGCTTGGTGTGCAAACCCCATTCTCAGACACACACAATCCTCAGCATTGCCGAAAAAAGGTCCTGACGCCATAGAGCGGCCGCCGATCGGCCAAACTTCCAATGACCCAGCTGAAAGTCTCTTCTTCACCGTGGCGTCCTTGATGAGCTTCACGGCTCAAGACTAAGCCATGTTGGTTCCTGGTGAAAGCCAGCTGGGCTGCCCATTTTGCAGACTCAAGATCACCAGAGATGTTGGTGTCCTTTATACATATATATATATATATACACCGACCTACATACATACAATACGTTACGTTACGTTACATTACATGACATTACATTACATACATATAGAGAGAGAGAGAGGAAAAACATGAACGTTTGCACATATGTGAATATGATGTGCAACTCTTAGGTTTTTTCGGATTTGAGGGCCCGATTCTTCAGAGACATGCAATCACACACAAAAAGAACACGTATGTTCGTGTGACACGAACTCTAAAAGATCGTTCTCCAAACTTGCAAAACAATGTGGGATTGTCTGAAACTAGGGTACCCCATAGAATTTGATGGTTCATCACTATATTTCCCATTAATGCTATTTCGTGATTTTCATGGGTATACCCCATTGCTATTTGACACAACCATGTGCCACTCGAACCATGAAGAATCCCCCTATCCCATCCCATCCCTATCCCATTATTTACACTGGTTGGTAAGTAAATATTCCTATTATGGGTTATAACTTATAATCCCCAATGTTTTTGGCCGGTTGGCACAATGCCCAACAAATAAACCCATCAAATGGCTCACTTGTCTCCTGTAGATGGGAACTCCATCGCCTCGTTCTTCTCCAGTTGGGAAGTACTCGCCGATCGCCTCCGGATCCCCAGCTTCCTTGACCCAGTAGTGGTGCATCACCGTATCGGCAGGTCTTCCTTGGCAGGAGGATCCACCAAAACCGACGTAGTGAGAATGTGTCGAACTTTTTGGGAAGTAGCAAAAACATACGAAAACAGTAATTCGGAATCCATAAAAAGCAGATGAGTTTCCCATGTTGACACTTTGGCGTGTTCAAGCGCTACCCTTGAGTACTAGACCCGAAAGCATCCACTCAGGTGGCCCCCACACCCACAGGGCTATGGGCCAAAATGTGGGAGTTAAACTGCGCCCAAACGTAAATCTCAGGGTGTTTGAGTATCCATGTATGCCAATTAAGATCTCCATGGTTGTTGGTTAGCTACCATGTTTGCCACTTAAAGTCCGTATGTGTCAAATTTTCTGTGTTTCCAAATTTCAATTGTGTATCCCTTCAAACCCCGAAATATATGGTTTTGCAAACCCAAAAATAAGCATTTCCCCCGGAAAAACGATGAACCAGTGGAGTTCTAGATGCCTTATTCAATTTTTTCCCCATTCTCAGACAAACCCCAAGATTAAATCCCATCCCCCTAATATGAAACCCCCCCTATTAATGGTCCCAATTATGTATAGAAATTCCCTATACATCCACCATTCTAAGGGGGTGTTGAGTGGGGGATGGGGTTATAAAATCTCCAAGGGTCGCGACTCATAGGTTTCCACTGCCATCTTAATCTTCAGTTCGTGCAGGCGGTCGCTTCCAGCACCTGGAAGATGCCCAGACTCGCGCGCATAGAGAGCGTCCATGGTGACCACCGGCTCCCGGGCCAACTCGCCTCCAGCAATGCCCCCGAGGTTAGCGTCTACAACAAAAATAGTGGCGTTCCGGAAAGTCTGGTTGGAAAAGTTCCGGAATGCCGTTTTTCCTTTTAAGGTTTTCGATCATTTCACGAAAAAGAACACAGTTTCTGGTGATTTTTTTTTGGAAATCAATCTAATGATGGAGGGGATGGGTCGGGATTGGTGCAAATGGTCACAGAGTTTTGTTGAGAAAAATGGGATCGTTGCCCCTATGTCACCCATGTCCATCGGACACAAATGTGAAGGAAAATCGGCCTAGAATAAACATGAACATGTTTTGTATGTTTGAATAATATGGGTTGGTCTGAATATATAGCACCCCAGAATCCCATGTTTTATGGTCATTTTGTCGATGACGAGAAACTATTTGGTTTTTGGATCAAAACCGTGTACCTTGGTTTTTCACATCTAAATAGCCGGGTTTAGCTGGGCAGTCATCCCCCCCTCTGATTTTATGGGAAATTACAGGTATTGACCCATCTCCATGTGGCGGCCGAATCCCCATTTCTCTGGAAACTTACACGCCATCTCAGGCTAGGCTAGTTATATATCGCATTAAATCCACATTATACCGACAGTTTGCAGTATACCCCCTTATATCCCCACTGTTGGTAATTAAATTCCTTATTTCCAACTCTTGCTCCAACCATCAACTCCATGAACTGTCAACTATGTCGCTATTTTCCCTAGTCCAAACCCAGATGAAACATCACTTGTTCCAACCCTCACCACCTTCATACCGTTGGATCTCATCCTCCTCTTCCAAAGCCTCCCGTTCCTCAGGGCTGGGTCATGCAGGCCCCTCCGCCTTGACGGGTTCGTGTCTCTGGTGACGTAGTGTGGTTTAAGCTACTGTTTTGTGAGGATGCAGTATGTATATATATAAATTATATATTATATATAATTATATATATTCATTTATTAATTTATATCTATTTATTGATTCATTTATTTTTTTAATAATTATGTATATGTTTGTGTATAATTGTATGTATATTGATGTTTTCTATTTATACTTATATATGTAAATTGACATATATAGATATATACATATATATATATATATGTGTTTTTCTTTATTGATTTACGTGTCTATCTATTTTTTGATGTTTTTAATAACTGTATATTTTAATATGTTGTTTTGTTCTGATTTAAACATATTTCCAACTCGTTTTAAATATATATTTACTTTTATTTTTACATATGTTTTTAAAACGCGTATCTTATTACTATATTTTTATATCTGCATACATACATACATACATACATACATACATACTTACATTACATTGCATTGCATTGCATTGCATTGCATTGCATTGCATTGCATTACATTGCATTGCATTGCATTACATTACATTACATTACATTACATTACATACAGATACAGATACAGATACAGATACAGATACAGATACATACACAGATACATACACAGATACATACACAGATACATACACAGATACATACACAGATACATACACAGATACATACACAGATACATACACAGATACATACACAGATACATACACAGATACATACACAGATACATACACAGATACATACACA
>BGPT01000038.1:125431-169643 GCA_003297045.1 Symbiodinium sp. clade C Y103 | reverse complement strand
CAGATACATACACAGATACATACACAGATACATACACAGATACATACACAGATACATACACAGATACATACACAGATACATACACAGATACATACAGAGATACATACAGAGATACATACAGAGATACATACAGAGATACATACAGAGATACATACAGAGATACATACAGATACATAGAGATACATAGAGATACATACAGATACATACAGATACATACAGATACATACAGATACATACAAATACATACAAATACATACAAATACATACAGATACATACATACCTACCTACCTACCTACCTGCATACCTACATACCTACAAACCCACATACCTACATACCTAGCTTTACCTACCTAGCTACCTCCCTCCCTCCCTACCTACCTGCCTACCTGCCTCCCTCCCTACCTGCCTACCTGCCTTCCTGCCTACCTGCCTACCTGCCTACCTGCATGTTACTATAACGTAATATGATGTGGTAAAATATATGATATATTATACTAAAACACATTTTAATATATTGTGGTTGGATTATGATATGATCTAATATCATATCATATCATATAATCTAATATAATATAATCTTAATGTAACATGATTTAGTACAATAATATATAATATAATCTGATGTGATATGATATAATGTGATTTAACATGATATAATATGATATAATACAATAGCATATCATGTCATGTCATATCACGTTCTATACTTCTGATGCTTCAATGCTCATTCTTCATGGTGAAATCCTGCTTCGAGGTGCCGCGATGTGTTTCCACTTGGAATAGTCCAGGGCATAGCTCGGCATGGCTCGAGGTCGTCACTTGTGGGGTCGTTTTGGGGTCGTCGTTGTGGGGGCCACTGGCTACCCCCAAAGGTTGGATTATTCACCACATCGACCAAGAAAGGAAGGTTCCTGGAACTCAATTTTGATGAGTCGTTTCTGTGTGACTTGCACTTGGTGTATTCATCTAGCTGCGAAGGTCCCAACCCCCTGGATCATTTGATTGGGAAAATGGGATTCAAAACCCAATTGATCCACAGCCACTCTTGCCGCCTTCCCTGCTATGTTGGATAACCATTAAGCTGCGCACACGTCCGGCCACGTGCACTTCACTCACCGCAACTGGCGCAAAAAGTGTCCTGATGGTCATTGTAAATGAAATTTAAGTGGAAAATCATCTCTGTGAATCTACTGCCACCATTGCATGGCTTCAGAGAAATTCCCTTACATCTTACATCTTTCGGCTCTGGGGCAGCTTCCAAGCAAAGTGTGGCTTTTGTTTTTGTGTTGCTTATATGAAATTATTCAAGTTTGAAACAAATGTTGTGGAAACCAAAGGCACTTCTTGAGGATCCCCCCCAATGCCGCCACACTGCCACCTGGCGCACCAGGGCAGGCAGCAGCACGGCGTTGGCCGTGAGGGCTCGAGAATTGTCCTCAGCCAAGGCTTGGAGCGGCAATGGCTAAGGCATATGGGACCACAGATTTTAGGAAATGTTTAGTTCTTTTGAAGCATCTATATATAGAATAGTTATATATTTGGATTATCCAATTTTTGATTTTGATCCTGATTGTAATGGCTATCCGCCACTGATGTTTTTGGAAATTGGTTTTAGCACACTTTCTCAGACTGTTCAGGTCAAGGGTAACTAGTGGCGTTATTTATTTCCAGCCGTTTCATCCCTCTTTCCCAGTGGATGTCCATCCCCTATGGGTGGAGGGCTACAGCCTGCCGGCAAGCTGCCCTATTCTCATCTGCCTCAGTTCTTCCACCAAAAATCTTGGAATGCCGTCTGTCCAAAAAGAGGGGATACCTGAAAATCACAATTCCAAATAACCAAATCGAAATAGAGAAGAAATGATGAAGCATCAATTTTTGGGGGTTCCCCTACATTTTTCAGACAAAGCCACGTCTTGAAAATGGGAAAACTCTCCACGTGCCAAACACCACCACCCTCAGGAAGCTACGGCCAGCAGAAGGATCTTCAGCAGTGCGTTGTCCATTTTGTGCAACGTTCCCTGGATGAAAAAGACAGGAAAAGCATGGAAAAGCTAGCGGAGATCACTCTAGAAACCACAAAAATTTTGGACCAGCTCTATTTTGAGCTTGTTGAATTACTTGGAAAGCTATCTTGAAAGTCCTGTTCACCTCACTACGCCTTTGATTCAAGACACGAAACATCAATTGTTGCATCCGGCCCTGTGGCAGACTGGAAGCTTGAACATGGAAACGCTTCATAACCACGATTTTTTCAGCCACTGATGGACCCGGCGTTCCTTTCTTTCCTGAAGATTGACAAAGATTGTTGCATTAAAGGCGTAAAGGGTGTCTGCTTGTTGTTTGAGCTTTTGTAGGACCAAGGACCAAGTGCATTTGACCATGTCGCTGTGTCTTTGTGAGTGCATTGAGTGCGTTTTTTGCAGTCACCACCTAGCATTGTGAGCATCTTTGCAGTTCAGAACTTAAACCGCTTGTTAGGCAAATGGAATGACATGTATGTTTTAGATGGATAGCCTGCATGCGCACTCCACTCAAGTCTCGCTGCAAGCGCGAGTTCTACAGCGTAGAGCTGATTCGACAAAATGTGGAGAATACAAAACACAAGATCTCCCAAAATGGTCTATTTGAATGCAAAGAGTTTTGCAATGCACTCGTATATATGATTCGTCTACATGTTTGATACATACATGTATAAATATGACATATATCATATCATATGTATATACATATTATATATATATACATATGTATCATCATGAATAATATATATATATATACACAAAAACACACACATGTATGTGTATGTGCAGGTGTCTCGGACCCTGCACATGAAAAAACACCAGCACCGCCTTGTCGAAGGTCTCAAAGTCCACATCATCGCTGCTGGCGCCGCGCCTTGAAGGTTGGGGTCAAACTGATTGGGTTCCTTTAATGAACTTGTCCAGAAAATCATCCAGAAAATCATCCAGAAAATCATCCAGTTTGGAAAGGCAAAAATTTAAAGTTGTACCCAAAGCATGTAGACAAATAGATGTATATATTGATGCTGATTCAGTTGTCTGCTGTTCCGAAAACTTGGAATACTCAAAAGGGTCACTATGTCCTTTCGGTTGGTATAATCCCACGCTCTTAATATCAACAACACCCTTTTTAGGGCCTCCAAAATGAACAAATCCACTACCAAACCAAGATTTTTGGAGGGTATCAACTACTTTTTAAGGGATTGTATGATTGTATCATGTTTTTTTCTGGGTACAGTAATCCTCCTCAACTCCCATGATTGCTGGGTAAATTCCTATTGAATCAAGGGTTCAGCTTCCGGCAACTGTGGATGCTGCGTCTCGTGCAGGAAACGCCTCAGGCAAAATGATGCCTAAAATAAGGGATTCGCCGGTAAACATGAAAGGTTACCCCATAGATTTACCCCATATCAAAGAAAACTCACATCTTCCAAACTTACAACTTGTTCATATTTTTTCCAGAGTCATGCTTTCACCATGAATAAACCTTCCAACTGGCGGTGAGTTCAACTTCTGTGCTCCGGACCAAAGGGCACGCATGATATGCGCCGCCTTGGGAGTTTCACCAACAACTCAGTATGGGATTGGTAATTCCCATAGTATCATACAATATCTACATCAATTTCACACGGGAATTTCCGATTTTCTATACCTTGCACACCAAGGTAAATCGCAGACTCAGAGCGTCCGGGCCAGTTCCACTGCAGCAGTGGAACTCAAAACGTTCAAGGCAGCGGGCCTCGGCAGGGTGGGCCATATCCGTTGTGGTCCCCTATTCTCTTCCGAAAAAAAAACGGATCACTTTAGATTCCGGAAAAAAAAGAAGGTCAGTGCAACCACTTCTGGGAACATCGGAAAACCAGGACCCTTTGGCCACTTTCCATGAGATGGAGGTTTCCTAAGTCATGGGGGGACCCCCAAATCATCCAGCTATTGGGTACCCCCATTGGAAACCCCCCAATGTTCTCGGTGACCTCCCAAGGTCGGTCCAACTCGGACTTCCAACGCTTTGGCCGTCTCCCTGAGCTTGGTGACCAGGTCCTCGTGTTGCTTTGCTGCATTCTTAACTGGAAAACTTTTGGGGAAAACTTGTTTGGTTCATACTTAAGAAATCTTAAGAATGTGTTGTTGCTTGGTTGCTTGAAGAACATCTTGAAACCATCCCAACAAAAAACTTCTTGAGCCACACTCAAATCTTCTCCAACATTCGCATTTCTTTTTGGAAGCTGTAGAATGTTGGGCCACGGGCTGTCAAACACCGCTCCTGTGGCGGTACAGCTGCCATGGCCATCTGCAAGCCCTCATTCCCTGGCGGTGAAAGGCTAGGGGTACCCATTGATGGTTGAGAAATGGCTATGTAGTACAGTTCCGAGAAGTCTAAACTTTGCAGGTTAAATTCGAGTTGTCTGAAACTAAGGTACCCCAAGATCGGTACATCATGTTCGCATCATCTTCTCCATGAAAATTGCCGTAATTTTGCAGCACGCCTTGGAGGTCGAGGAGATCCAGAGGCACCAGCCTCGCCATCACAGCCGGGATTTAAGGAAGCCTTGGGTGGGAGAAAAGAATTGCAAACCCCCAGAATGTTCCACTGAGTGGAGGATACACCTGGTCCTCTGAAGACCATCTCTCTGAAATTTGGGTCCTAAGTTTTGGTTCTGATCACCGCCCATCCGCACCCGACACAACCGATACAACGCGCCTCTTGGTGGTTTGTCTCTCCATGACCGCGGTCATAAAGTAACCGATCTCAGTGAATGAAAAGAGTGACCCAACGGACACCCCCAAAGTGGAACCCTAAAAGGGTAGGAAAGTGGATTATACCTAGTTTGGTGGGATTATACTGTTCTGTCTTTTTGGAGGGTTCTACAATGAAAACCCAAGGTATTGCACCAAAAATAAACAAATCGACTGTGAAACCAAGGTTTTGTAGGCTGTTTGTTGGTTGGGGATGAGGGAGTAGTGCCGCACAGAAGGGATTCACATCAAGCTGCGCAGCGATTAGCTCCAGACACATCGAAGGGAGAACAGGTTCTCAGCGAGGGAGATGAAGGAAAGACTTGGCCTAGAACGATGTCTGGACGTTGGGCTGAATTTTCAGGACCTGTCAGAATTTAGGATTCCTGTTTGGCTGAGAATGGGATTCCCATAGATGATGATCATTCCCAATACATTTGACAGTACTCCCCCCCAAATCATCAACCAACAGGTGGTTTGACTCCGCTCACTTCAATGCCATGCTAACTTATACTGAAATATACGTATGTATGTGTATGTATATATATATATACACATGATTACACATGTACAGCCATCCGGTGACTTGTGCTCTTGATGTTGTTGCTGAAGGCAAACAACCCCCGCTGCTGGACTCTCCCCACTTCAGTGGCTTCAATCCCATACTTCCTTCAACCCCATGATAACCTCCAATGTTATGACTTTCCACTGCAAAGATACCTGTTGGAGGATTAAATCAGGCTCCCAAAGGATAGTGGACAACTATGTGAATAAACTGTGGATATTATGTGTTCTAATGGTAACCACGTATGGCAACTAGGGTAATATCTCCCAATCGCCCAAAGATTTCACAACTCCAATGGTCCAAGGTACGCTGTGGTGATCAGCTGACAAAGGTCCGAGCAAGAGTCCTGCAACAGCGGCGGAACTGCATGGGCCAAGATCGGCATTTGCATCACATTCCATGTATCACTCCCCATTAAAACGGCCACTGAAAACACATTGGAATTCGCATTCGAGGCCCGGTCAATTCGCAATCCAAATGGCTGAAATCCGATCAATTGTCTGAATCTCCAAAGAAATGCTTCGACTTTTCCACGAATTCCCACTTTTTTGTTGGCTATCTTGCAGTCCACCCAGACTCCCCCCTTCTCCACGCAGTCCATGGTGAGGAGATTCTGCGAGAGGTCCAAGGTTTGAAGCGACGGGCAATCGACCAAGGCTTGAGCCTGGGGTGAAGAAAATGCTGATCCAATGATCCACAAACTTGGGAAAAAAAGATGGAAAGCCTTCAGATCGAAGTGTAGAATGGGAGGTACAATGAACCAATGAAAAATGGGGGTTTCCTAAAATGGGGGTACCCAAAAATGGATGGTTTATAATGGAAAATCCTATTAAAATGGATGATTTGGGGGTACCCCTATTTCAGGAACCTCCAAATAGATGTTGAGCCTAGCAGTTGGAGAACAGAGCCTGGGAGATATTGATCCACCAGGGGCCAGGGGAAATCGGTACGGAATGGGGTGCATGTCATGGACCAAGTGAGACAGCACCATCCAAAAAAACTGGATGTGGGGTTGGATGTTTTCTAGTTGGGTATGGGTAATGAGTGATTGGCCCAAAAATAGATGTGGTTTAATGCTGGAGTGACCAATCCTGTGATGTTTGACCCCATGTGACGAATCACCCTTTGTTCGAAGCATGTGTCGAAAGATAAGTTTCCAGCAGCAGGGACAGACAGCATTGTCTTTCGCCCTAGCGGTTTAAAGGTTCAGAAAGAGTCTGGAAATGTCAGAAATATCAAGAAATGTCAGGAAACATCAGGAAATCTCAAGCAAAGGACAGAAAAGGAAGCAACAGGCACGAAAGGGACAGAAAAATAAGGAAAAAGACGGGTCAGGAAATGTCCGGATATGTCCGAAAAGGAACAAAATGAAAGAAAAGGAAAGAACCCAATTAGACCAGGTGGATTATTAGCCCGTCATTTCACAACCAACCAACCAGCATTTATCAATTATGCTCTATCCCATTGTTAGTGCTCAAGGCCGATCTTTAGTGGTTAAATGTCCCTTTTCAAATATGTCCTGGTAACATTCAAATTGTTTCTTTCCATAGGGTACAATATTTCCGTATAGTGTTCAAGCCCACAGGTTTCCTCATATTTACCGGGGTGCTGCCAAACCAATAGAGTCTTCTCCAAGGAAAAATACCAACCAACAGAAGCCAACAGATCCTAGAACTTGGGATGATAGCTTGGGGGTCCCCCAGTTGGCTCTGAGTCAAAACCCTGGCACCCAGATGGTACCCTACCCTTAAAAAATAGCTGGTATATACTGTATAGCTGGATGTGAATAGTCCTCCAGTCATAGCTTTTTGATCCAACCAACACCTGGGTGTTGAAAAACGCCAAGACACCAAGGTTCCAAAGGCCACATCATTGATGGCCGCATTCCGCAGCAGAGCCTCACAAATGGATATTCACAGCCAAAAATATGTACAAATACATATGTCTATTTATACATACCTGTATACATGTACTGTATATATATGTAGACATTTATAAACATAGCAACCCCCAAAACATCTAACCTTTTTGCATCTGGGTTTTTTCGGGGTACTGTAGATATTAGCCCCAATGACAATGCAATTTATCACAATAACAAATGCAACGAAACACAAGAAATATTGAAAAAATCTAACCAAACACACATTCGCCATGATCATCCACAATCCCAAAAGGTACAGTCAAAATATGGAACAGAAAGCCGTTCCAAACCCAGCCTGCTGCAAATCCTTGTACTTCATCCACTGGTCCACAACCTTGCTGCCCAGTGGGTCAAGTTACATGGGATGAATCTGTGGTTATCCATCGCGAATGGGGAATCCAAACCTAATGGTCAGAACGAATCCTTATGGATTGATGACCATCTCCAAGCCAAGGGTGGGGGAAAAAAATCCATGTTTTGACTACGGCACATATGAACCACTCAGAAAGAAATGATTAAGTCGTAGTTTTCTCGCGGAAAAAAACACATGTGGGATAATGCCTATGTATATATATGTGTTGCTTGGCTCTGCAGCAAATTGCGCCACACCTTTTTCTTTGTGGGGCGCACCTGCATTTGTTGTTGGCCTGGAAACTGGGCCTACTAAAGCGGCTAAAACTGTTTCGTGTTGCGGGTTGGATATAGCAATCTTGCGTTGGAAGGCCCGCAAGTAAGTGAAAACAATCAGTCCCAAACATCCCAAACTTCCTAAGGCGCACGAGGTCCTCTCAAATGAAGAGAGCGGACGGGTGCGGGCGGCATTGCGCCGTCCGCATTGTGATGCCTGTGGCCATCTGGTATCCTAGCAGGTGGTCTGATATGGTAAGTCCAACGGTGTCCTAACATGGCACCGAGCATGGTAAACAAACCGTGCAGCAGCAATGTGGTGATGGATCCAGGCTGCCACAAGGTGTGAGAACTTTGATTTATACCTTGCATGCTTTCATAAGTCATCATGTTTGGTGGTGTAATCAAGGAAATTTCGAAACTTGTTACCGCCTCATCAAGCATTGCGTCTACCAACATGATGACTAGGGTTATGGAGCGTCTAATGATCAGTCGCAGACTTGTGGCCAAGCTTTTTGCCAGGAGGACATGAAACAGAGGCCTGGATACCACGACAATCAAAAAGACAAGAAGCAACAAAGAAAGCATGATCCTACCACGCAGTTTTGTCAAGAGCCATTGTAGTAACAAGCGAGGAATACCTGACAAAAGTTGCCAACAACTTGAGTTTTTTGAGGCTCTATCAACTGCAGGGAGGTTCATGCTTTTGCTTCCCAGCGCTTGCTCCGACAACTTGCGCTTTGCGAATTGGTTAAATCTCGGGTCAGAACGGTAGCTACGAGCTGCCTTCTTTAAATCTTCCCAACCTACGTCTAGAAACTTAGCACCCTTCAAAGGCCCACTCGCCACCACTGCCTTCTTGAACTGGCGTTCGATTTCTTCCCCATGCTCTGATTGCTGCGACGGCATGGCAGGGTTGTTTAATCGTGCAGACCTGAGCGTTCACCAAGTGCTCCAGGGCTACTTGAGCAGCAAGGAACTTCGGAAGCACCAGAAGAAAACTGAATCGGTATAAGAAGTCTTTCAAGTGGCTGGCAACAGGAAGGGGAATGGCAAGCCCTATTTGTTCAGATCGTGCGATCTGAACGTAATGTTCAAGTGATCTTAGGTGCGCCCAGCGCCCTAGCAGTCTGACCCTGTTAATTTCCATTCCTTGGTCAACAAATAGGGTGGCCCCGCCGGCTCGGAGTGAAGCAGGAGACAGTCGCAGCTCTCTGATTTTCATGGCGCCACAAACTGTATGAAACATGTGCCTGAATTTGTTGGCCGTGCTTGGCCAAAAAATTGAATCTTCACGTGGAGCACTCATCTTCAACCATGAAAGCCAATTTATTGCGTCCGGATGCCGTAGCTCTGTGAACTGCATCCTACCCATTTGTCTCGAATTTTTTGGGCGCACAAGTCGCAAGACAGCAAACGAGCATCCCATTGCCAGAGAATTGGGTAAGGTCGCATCTGATGCACGTAGGCCCAGCAACTCTCCGGGCCTCAACAATCCGAAGAATCCAATGAGCAGCAGTGCTGAGAAAATCATCCAAAGGTCACGTGTGCGGTGATCACTTGACTCTTGCGCAAAGACTCTGGATTTGCAAACTATAACACAAAGCAGAGGCAGAGGGATGGGAGGTCTAAGGTTTGAAGGCTTTTGTTCCTCCCAAGATTTCAAAGTATTCCAAGTGCCTTGCAGTGCTCGGCGAAGTCGCGGACGCACGACTTGCACCCACAGAACGCCGTGCTTTGCGATTCTCAGACTTGAACGTCTATTCTCTTCGTGCTTTTCTCGGACAAATTGCTCGAGGACTTCATCCACAAGCCTTGACTTTCCTCTCCGTAGCAGGTTCCAATCTAATCCTTTCACCTCAAAAAACTTTTGCAAAGAATAGCCACCTTCTAGCAGCCGCCTTTGGTAGGCGCTGCTGTATTTTCCCCAGCGCAGCTTCACAGCACTGGCTCCAATAGGTACGTCTCCAAGGCGAGACATGCATCCATGCAAATGCGTTTTTGACGCTTAATTATGTCCACATGCAAGTTCATGCAAATTGAATAAAAAACTGCTCACTCATGTGTTCAAGCTATAGAAATGCTTTTTCGAAGCAGCGGGAATATGTTTGACAAAGGCGTGTCGGATAGCTGCCTGCCAAAGTTGATCTCTTCTGCCATTTGTTTTCCCACTTGACTCCTCCCAAAACGGCGACATGTTCATGGTCATGTGAACAGCGGACACCGAGCTTTTCCAGATTTGGCATGGTCCCTGCAAAGATAGTGGGCTTCTTGGCTGCCCCCAAAACTCCTTTACTATTAGGGATGGTTAGGCCTAGCATACACTGGTCAAGTGTCACAATTTTTGAACCTGTCTCCTTTAATAAAATCTTCATGAGCGGCATTTCCCAAGCCCAAGAGGTTGACGGGTTCTCTAGAGTGAAAAACGAGCCATGTGCATGCAACAAGTTACACAAGTGAATGGTTCTGTGCAAGATCTCGTTCCCTACTTTTTCGCGAGTCAAGCAGCCGTTCCCCTGAGGTCTTTGTTTCGCTCTACTGCCCTTATTCATATTTTGCATAATGCTGAAAGAACCGCAAGGAAAACCAAAATGCCACAGCTGTTTAGGTTTGCAGGCTTCTTTGCACAAACGTTCAAAGACATGGTCATTTAAGATGTCATGGTTTGGGTCAAACTTACCCCTTTGCATGAGCTCGACAGGCGGCTGCACTGCAAAATTACCTCTCCTTCTGAAAACTGATGTTAGGTGTCCCGAACCTGCAAACACTTCACGAAATGACCAGCCTTTCACAGCTGGGTGATCAAGTTTTTCAAGTTCGCGCCGTCGCTCCCCTGTATTTTTGGCACTCTCGGCAAATCGTGGTGGTTCGGAACTGATCGGACCAGCCGTTCTGGAATTCTGCCTATGAACTTCCCTCCAAATGTCCCGGTTGGACCTGCGAGTTCTGAAACTGTCCAAGTCTTTCCCAAAAACTTCTTTTGAAAGCTCATTAGGAGTGCTAGGTGGTTCGGGTATGCGTTTACCTCTAGATGGGTAGTCTGAAGGGTTACACTCTGACCTGACCCAGACCAAGTGAAGGGTTTTACGTCCTAGCAAGGTCCAGCCTAGTGCTCTGCGCAAAATCCTATTCAAATTTCTTGAAGATGATCTGCCCTTTGACCAAGCGCCTGCGGCGGCCCGTGAATCTATTAAAAGCACACAACGCATGGGATCGGAGCTCTGATGAACCAGGTCCTGTAGCTCACGCAAAATCATTTTTGATTCCAAGATATTGATATGCTGTTTGTGGCCAAAACTGCAGGTCTCGGTTTGGTTCCAGGGCAAATCAGAAATCAAAAGTTCCAGCTCCCTAGGGGCTGGCCGCATTGTGCTGGGTGGTTGAACAGCTCCTTTTTCCCAGTCCAGCCGCACATGTTCCCCTCGGTGCTCGGAGAAACGGTACAACGTCTGAGCCACTGCTGGTGAGACAAGTGCAGCTGCTCTACCACCCATGCTAAGCGAAGCGTCGCTGGCACCTAAGCGACAAGAGATTGGCCACCGCACATTGCTGTGGCAAAGCGGCAACATTAGCCCGCAGGACAGCAATTCTTCTTTCACACTGACAGGTAGAGGCTTACATTCCCCATCTTTCAATTTCTCAATCCAAGTGAATGTGTCCTGCAGCAAACACATCATGTTGCGGCGGTGCATGAAGGGGTGCACTAGCAAGCCGGTCATGCCTTGAAGCAACTTTTTGGAAACGACTTTCAACTGACAAACTGCCGACAGAAGGTTGGCAAGTTGTTTCAGTTTCAGTAATGGTGCTCCGGCACGACCACTCCTGCTGTCTAGTTCGGTGCCCCATGCAACAAACTTGTCTGCTTTATCAAAAGACTTATTTTGAGAAGTGGGGATCCCGTGTTTGGAGTACTGCGCGCGGCTTAACCCAATTAGCACTTCATCTCTGAACTTTTCTCCTTTTTTACGATTCTTTTTCGAAGGCACTATTTGGGTGACTATGTGATCATCGATGTAAAGACCCTCCATAGTATGAGAAGCTGGGAGAGGCTCTTTGAACTCGATGCACTCTCCTTCATTCATGCATGAGCAATCCTTTAAAACCTCCAGATGCACTTGTTGAGCGAGATCTACCGCGTTAAGGTCACCCATGGCGATGACTTGGAACGCTAGCAAGTATTTTTTACCTTTTTCCCCACCGTAAGCTTCATACCCCTCCCCGTCGAAAGATTTTCCAACAACATTTCGGGGAAGCCATTCTTTTTGGTGTTTAAGAAGATAGAAATAATTGCTGAGATCGTCACCGCTACCTCTTAAGGAGTAGCCTTTTGGAACTATCAGTTGTGTGAGCAATGACCCATGTGGTAACTTGGCCCAGACAAGGCGTCTTTCAAGTTCATTGAATGGTCTACGATCGAGAATGATTCTGTCACTGTTGGGTTTGTGGTCAACTGCGAACAAGCCCCCGGTTATGATTTCTCCCCTACTATTCCGCATACCCATGGATTCAGGAATGAGTGTTGCGACCCCACTGGATAAAAGCCTATGATTTACTTCCGTGTTATCTTCGGGTGCGACTTTGTAACAACCTACGGTAGGTTTCAAGGGCTCGACTCCGTGGGGCACCTGGGATGCCATGTTTTTGAAGGCTTCGAGGTGAGAGCCTTTCAGGAACTCACTCGGGTCTATGATCCCTGCGGCCGCAGGTAAAGACATCCTGTCAGGCTTCACATTTTTGGCAACCCTAGCAAGTTTATCTATAGCCGTACTACTGGAGTAATCTGAATTACGGACAACTTTAACTAATTCACTTAATTTCAATATCCCGCGGCTTAAGGGCTCATCGTCACTCCTAAGGCGAGTATATCTATGAATTTCATCATGCATAAAGCCGGCGTATGCTGCATGCAAAGACGTCCAAGGTCTGGACGCTGCCTTTGCCAGGAGGCGCTGCTGATCTACGTGCTTGTGGGGTGAACCACCATCTAAAAAAGTGAAATAAGCCCACAGCATTTCACAGTAGCTCCACGACATGTCACGGCCTCGCCTCCTGGCCCTGCGCCTGGCGCCTTTGGACTTGCCTTCGTGATGAGGCAATGCCAGCAGAGACGGAAAAAGTGAATCCCCCTTTTTGGGTTTTGGGGGTGTCATAGGCCCCAACCTCTCATTTAAACAAGAGGACTTTATTAGTTTCCAAAAACGTCCAAAGGAGCCAAGGCTGGCTTCGAACCCTTGCGCAATTGGAAAGGCATGCAAGCTGCCTTTGACAGCTGATTGTCGAGGATCAGGAAACGGATTCAGGCTTCTGTTGAGCTCTTGTCCTTCTCCTTGTCCTTGTTCTTTCCTCTTCCTTTGCCTTTCGGCACAGCCTTCTCTGGATCTTCTGGCTCTCCCTTTCCGGACCCCTTTCTCCTGAGGTTTTCGGTTGTCCTCGCTAACTCGTTCATTGAACGAAGATACGAGGTCACATGCTGCAGGGAATTCGGGTCTCCGCCGAATAGTTTCTTTTGGAAAGGATCCTCCGTGTGAGTGAGTAACCAGGCCACTTGCCATTCCCCATTGTCGAGGCTGGCCTGATGAATGGCCTGCAGTGTCAGGACACACTGTAGTGCCCCCTTTTCGTACTCCTCCTTCAAGAGGTACTCCAGGACCAGAGCCACCAGGTGGTGGCAACGCTGTAGATTTCTTTGTTTTCCCCAGTTGATCCTCTTCGTATAATCGATGATCCGGAAGGGCTTGTCTTCGGCACCCAACTCTTCTTGAATACCGTGGACAAACTTCCTGACGTGACGCAGAGGCCGAGCAAACATCCTTTTTCCAGACTTGCGGTAGTTGAACACAGCTTTTGAGTGGCCCTTGAGAAGTTTTCGATCTTCCCGCGAACCACTGCTGGTGTTGCTGCTGCTCTGAGAAGAGCGACTTGAACTTCTGCTGCCGCTGGACTTTCGGCGTCGGCGGTGACTCTCCGATCTGTCCTGCTTCAGCGTCTGGGCCAGCTGAAGTGCTAGAAGGCTTTGAATAGGATCCCCTGACTGCATTGCAGCGCGAAGAGCTGATGCCTGCAATTCTTCGTGCTGGCTGCCCTTCTCTTTCTTCTTTTTGTCCTTTTCTATCAAGGCAAATCTTTTTGACTTCTTGCGGCCATGAGGACTTGACTTCTCCTGCCTTCTGCTCTTTTCTCCTTTTGTATCCAGCCCTAGCCAGTCTCTTTTCAGCTGAGTCGCCAACTCTTCTCCTCCTTCGTCTGGGCTCGACTCTGAAGTCGAGCTGCTCTGAGAGCTTCTCCTCCTGCGTCCGCGACCTGGCTCTCGGGCCTCCTTTGGCTCTGAGGCCGTTGCATAATGCAGCTCCTCCTCTGAGTTTGTGATCAAATTGAGTCCGGCTCGAAGAAGCTCTTTCACATCCGTTCCAAGCTCCTTGAACTCCTCTGTCACTCCACTCAGGATGTGGTGTTGCTGTGCCTCGACTAGACAAAATGTCCCTCCATCGAGCTCCAGATGCGTGAGCCCAGTTGAGTTCACTTCTTCGCGGTTGCAGCGGACCAGAATCTGTAGCCATGGCTTTTGAATTCCCACGACCAAAGCTTCTCGCCATCTTGGTGCTTCAAAAGTCTCAGCCAGGTGTAAAAAGCCTTTGCTCCCGGGCTTCAAGGTCATGGTTGAATNAGCAGCCGCTTCCCGGCTGTCAAGCCTCCGGAATGCTATGCCACGAATTTCGTTGCAGTGGAGACGGAGGATGGCTGAAGCAGCCGTTGTCTGGCTGGCCGTTCACAAGTCGCAAGAAAACTCCAAGCACACTTGGGAATGATTGCACTCCTGTCGCAGCAAATCAAATTCGGCTGAAGCAGCCGTTGTCTGGCTGGTNGTTCACAAGTCGCAAGAAAACTCCAAGCACACTTGGGAATGATTGCACTCCTGTCGCAGCAAATCAAATTCGGCTGAAGCAGCCGTTGTCTGGCTGGTCGTTCACAAGTCGCAAGAAATCTCCAAGCACACTTGGGAATGATTGCACTCCTGTCGCAACAAATCAATTTCTCCTGCCACTCCCAATCTGAGCCCTGAAAGCCGTGGATCACTAGGGCGGTTTGGTTTGTTTGCCTTGCAGGATCAAGCTTGACCCTAAAAGGCTGCGTGCNAGCCGTGGATCACTAGGGCGGTTTGGTTTGTTTGCCTTGCAGGATCAAGCTTGACCCTAAAAGGCTGCGTGCACAATCAAACATTAGAGAGGCATATATACTAGCCAAGTTGGACAAACCACGGACCTCGGCCCCTGAATTTTCGGTCCCTGCGCCTTGGTACCAGCAATAGAAGTTACCACTGTAGCCTGCGCCAGGATGGGGGCATACCCCCTTGCATAGGCCTTATATATGGTAGGTGCCTCCAATGTAGGTACCTGAAATGGCCATTGAATATGATATACACATACAAATATATATATATATAATGGACATATCATGAGGATAATAAGGGAATATAGTGGGGAATCTATGAATGTATAATCGTTGGGATGTATAGAGCTAATAACAATGAATGATATATATATATATATATGTAATAATCGGATGTATTGGGATACAACAATTGGAATAATTTAATGTCTACACACCATGTAGTTAACAACATACAATTTGATATATATACAATTGGAATTTTATGGGATAACCTCTGGTAAACGAACATAGATGTGGAAAACCTACCGGGAAACCTTGGGAAAATGATCTACAAATTAGGAATAATGTGGAGGATTTGAAGCTCCTGAATTGGGAATTACACAAAAATGTGGTTTCATCCCCCAAACAACCATGGCTTATGTAATAATAGTAACAACAATAGTAGTCCCACCTTGATAGAACTACGATGTAGATGGTGAATAGCAATAATGATAAAAGTAATAGCCCCAGTAACCACAATAAAACTAATATCAACAATCAACAATAATCATAATAGTAAGAATCTGAATTATAGTATATTATACCCTCTGGTTATTTAACATAGCCATGGAAAATCCCCGAAATAAATGTAGGTTTTAAAGGGAAAGTCATTCCAAATTTGCCAGCTATTCCATGGCGAACTGTTAGTCAGAGGGAATAACGTGTAATTTGAAGCTCTGGGGATGGTGAACTACCGGCGTCCTCAACGCTGGAAGATCGAGCTGCGGAGTGTTCCAGCCATGAAGCCGAAATGTTCGGCTCGTACTGTTGGATAGTACCGCTGACAATGCATACCCTCTGGTAAATGTTTACATAACTATGGAAAATCACCATTTTTGATGGGGAAAATCAACTATTTCTATGGCCATGTTCAATAGCTTTTTCAGAGGATATCTCATTGTACCAACCCGGGCAAGCCTAACCCCTGACCTAAACACCATCTCAAATGCCTCGCTCCTCCAACCCACAACACCGAAAGGTCTGAACACTCACATACGGCTAGGGTACCTTACATCCGTATCTATCTATCTATCTATCTATCTTATCTTATCTAATCTAATCTAATCTATACTGTATATACGCATACATTGTTACTTGCATGTGTATATATATATATAGAGAGATGTATATACTGAAAAACAAAAAAGAACAATGTTGGCAAGTATCTTTCAGAAAAAAACGGCCAGTGCTGCTTTAGTTACCTAGTCACCAACACGAATCTTTTTGGGAACCAGCGCTCCACCCAGCACCTTGGCATTCTCGAAGTCCAGCCCCGCCGCTCGGAAAGTCTCCAGCTCCGCAGCGTCCGCCGCGATGTCCACGCTGCGGCTGGACAGGGATCTTTCCTTGGCGGACTTTGTGCAAGGAAAATGTAGGGTTAACTAACAAAATTACGAACAAAACTATACAAAAATATGGAAAATATTGGAAATTTTTAGGTCAACTACAACGAAATTATACAATGGCAGTCAGAAATTGAACACCAAGAAAAAGTGGGATTAACCATAAAATTGGTGGTGAACAATTTTAACCAACAGGCAAAGACTTGCGCAAATTTGTTCCACAGGAATACCAACCATGTTGAAGTAACCCATGGCAAAGCCACAAAGCGGAGGTTGAATTCCGATATGTGGTCGGTCCCCATGGGTGAGGTTTTCGCAGGAACTATTCTAATATATGTGTATATATGTGTATTCTGATTCCTAAATCAACACTCAGCCTGATGGTTGTTCTTAGCCATCATACTGAGGTCGTCCTCAGATAGCCATTTCGTTAACATTGACATAACCATCCTGGTTCTGTGCAGCGGATAATAGACCTTTGGGCGCATCACTCAAGCAGGCCTCTGAGCTGCCATTTGTTGTCCAACCACATTTCAGGAGACCTTCTGAGAAGCATCAACAAAACATAATTTCGTGATCTGTTTATGTGCCCATCGGTTCTATTCATTTCTCAGGGTTCCCAGTGAAAATCTTCTTCTGTTTCACACTGGGCCATGGAGTTAGGAACACAAAGCAGTTGCGGTTTCCCCGTTCAGTCTTGCGCGGGCTGGTGCCCCCCAGTGATGTTTCTTGGCTTAAAACCCCAGTATATGTATATACTATATATATATATCTATCCAATAAACCATAGTTCACCAACTTAGCTATCAAATGAGTTATCATTCATCAGATAATCAGATACATCAACTATCAATCCAAATAATATCTGTGAGTTAAATCCCAATGTTCCATTAAAATCTCCCCACATTTTCATGATCAACTGCAACTAAACTTAGGCCGGACCATCCCGAAAATCACTGGGTCGTAATCCAAAAAGAAGTCCCCCAACTGGATTGTCCCATTGAATTATCACTGGGATAATATTAGTGCAAGAAAAAACCACCCTATATTTTGACGTTTTTTTTTCGCATCCATTGATGGTAAATATGAAGATGACAAACCAGATTGTTTTGCTAACAGGACCCATGTACTAACCCTTAAAAACTATCAGTTCATAATCCTACTTAGTCACTCCCCTAGGATACCCTTTTTTTATTACTGGGTCATGATGAAGCAGATGAGCCAATTGGGATCCGTCGCAGCTCCCAGTGGCTTCCCAAAGCACAGATCTCTTTGAAGCGTGAAGAGTTCAAGGCCCAATCCAGGCCTCACCGCTGGCTGTGCAGGACACCCCAGTGACATTTTGATGGCGACAACCCCAACTCGCCTACAGAAAGTGGGTAGTTGAACCAACCTATCAAAGCGATCACCTCGCTGTTTTTATGTCATGGGGCAAAAGTATAGAACTAGATATCTATACATAACTTATAACAATCGAATGGAAAAGTAGGGGTTGATCAATCACCTAAAGTGAGTTTACGAACCTGCACATGTGGCGTAACCCATGCTGATTTCACCCTCCTGAGTTGCAAGGACACCTATGAGTGCCAGTTACCCTTTGGTAATCAAACGTGGCAATGGGAAAACCCCTATAAATATGGTGCTTAGTGGGAAAACCATCTAGAAAAGCTGGACTTTCCATTGCTATGTTTGATTATTAGAGGGTACCTCTCAAGACAAAAGTCACAGGTTTATGGAATCTTCAACTGTTGTCAACATACTACCTGCGTTGCCCTCTATGGACACCTGTGTTGAAGTTACAACTGCAACTTCTCCATGAGACAGGTCGGTGAAACGATTAGCATTCCAAAGCAGCGAAGTTTGCTGGGTGAACCAAGTATTTGGCCATGATTTTTACGGATGCAATGTGATAAAGTCCATAATATAAACAATACCCCATCGACTCAATTTTAGCATTTGGGAGGCAGTAAAGCACAACCCAGAATTAGCGATACATATACATGTATATGCACTGTATGTACATATCTATTTGTTTGTTCATTCTTCATGTGTGTGTGTGTGCGACTGGTTTTGCCACAATACAACCCATCGCCAATCATCATTTGCAGCTGAGAACTAATCGCTCATCCTTTAACAACTATAAAACCATCGAAATTGAAAGGTTAAAGTTCGAACGGTTGAAGACCCCATTTGGATCCCCTATCCCATCCCATTCTACCGGTTGATTGGCATCCCTAGTGCAGGCTATAATGATCTCCAATAAACCAGGTAGTATAACCTCCTATAATTGCCAATCAACAGGGTTATTGTTGAATGGAGGCTTCATTTCCAATGGCTAAAGACAAAACATATCACTTCAAGTGGTTAAAGACGCCATGTCTAATGGCTATAAGATTCCAGGTTGAATGCTTAAGACACCATCAATTCTGCTGAAAGTTGAAGTCAAGATTTCATATGCAAAGTTAACCACCACATAATTAGTTGATTCTGTTTTATCTTAACGGTTACAATCCATTATATAACTTAATCCCATTATTGATTCCATCTATAATTAAACCCAACTCAATACAATTAGTGGACATGGTTCCATCAACCAGGTAGTATAACCCTCATTTCAGAACCAACCAACAGTTCGGTATTTGTTACTGGCTATGTCCAATGACTCAAGACAAAAGCCACGGCTTCAAATGGTTAAAGACACTATGTCGAATGGTTCAGATTTCACTGATTCCACTCTTTAAATCTTGAGAATTGTCAAGATTCCATTGTTCTTTATGTATCTAATTTTTGCACGATTGAAACCGATAATTTCTGCTGATTTTTTTTGCACATGGTTCATGGAGTCCATCCAGTTTCCAGATAGATAAAACCAACACACTTGATTAGTAAGAACATGAATCATTAACACATTCCATCAAATAGTGATTACATACTATAGATAGATCTAGTATTTGTTCACTAGTAACCAGTAGATAATGATTAATATGTCCCTTCAAAATTGTCCATAGACAATGAGAAATGATTTCTGATGAAATACAATAGAAAATGCTTGAATACTCTAGATAATGAGAACAGAAAAAATACCGCTTTTGATTGATAGTCAGTAACCATCAATAAGTAGATATGGTAACCATAAATATTATCTTCTTATATTTCTATTGTACCACTATTCTTGTTGTTTATTCTTCTTTTAACCCCTGGAGATCAGATGGTTTATTTCAATTATTTCCCAATCATAATCCCATCATATCCCATCAATCCCGATAAATCACCATAGATATGTTCCATAGACATTTACCATGGGGATTTTCTGCCGAAAAATTCGTTGATCTCCCCAAACCGAGAAACGCATCAGCTGCAACAGCCTCTGTAACGCCCCAGGCTTCAAGGAGACGCCGCTGCTGCCGGGCGAGGGGCCCGTGTCCTCGTTTTTGGAGATGGAAAATTACAATATTAATGGTATACAATGGGCATACAAAAGGGATATCATGGGAAAATCACGGGATTTACCAAGACATTTCTGATTTGGGCGTGTCTGAAACTGCGGGGACCCCATTTCATCCTAGGAAATTGGATGATTTGGGGCCGACTCTGATGCTGGGCACTGCAGCCTGGGCAGAGAAAAGCGGATCGGGTGCAAAGAGAGTCATGGCCAATCCTTTTTTTTCGGCCGCAAAAAAAAATAGGTATCTAGAGTACCCTTCCCCAAGATAGAAAAGTCATCTACCCCGATTTTCCGAGGCTGTCACTCTTCTATCCTTTTTTGTGGCCTTTTTTTCAAGAAAAAACATGTGGATACCTTTTGCCATAAATCGAAGTCCCCTCCAGTCATCAAACGCGGCTTGCTGCAAAATTCCCCCATTTGCTTGATTTTCCCAGCTAGAAACTTCCATTGATACTTTTTTCCCATATTTCCAATGTCTTTTCCGAGGCCTCCAATGGTTGAGTAGCCTTCCATCCGAGATGGTTCCAGAAGCAAAGTTTCAAGTAATCCCAAATCTACGTTCGGTGCTGAACCCCTTTGTTGATGTTTGTTGGTTTAGATTCGCCAAAAATGAGCTGGTTTCGATACATCTTGAAGAAACCATATTTAATAGGGAAACATCAAGTAAACCAAATTAGATTCAGAAATCTGACTAGTTCGATATATCTCCCAGAAGCCATACTACATGCAGATGGAAACCGAATTACTCCAAATTTTCATCAGCTATCGTGCTAGTTTAGGGGCCCACCTTGTAGCAGATGAATTTGGCTCGAGTGATGATCGAAGCGGTCATGAAAAAACCAAGCATGGAAATCAAAAAATGGGACTGTTGATTTCAACCACCCAGAAATCTGGTTTTATCAATCCCTTAATTGCTGTAGCAGGTTCACCACATCGCGAACAGATTCTCTGGGTATTCTGCGATAACCTCAAGGCAAGTAGACACTTCTACATGAAAAGCAATGTATTGAGCCCAACACGAATCAATAAACCCAAATTGGGCGTCTCTTAATACAGAGTTAAGCCAGGATCTCATGGTTGAGAAGAACATGTTCCCCATTTTTCTACGGCCACTTTAATGGTGTCCTTGTTTTGCCTAGGCCCTCAATCTCACATCAAGAATCAAGACATTGCCATCTTCAGCTTTGGGGGAATTCCTCACTTTGAGACAACTCAAGTGATAAAATTGGACATGGTTCATTAATTGATACTAATCGAGTCTGAGTGGAATATGATAGATGTGATCTCGTACAGAATGTCGTTATGCCTTCAAAAACACCAGCCATCCTCCCCACAAAATCATTTGCTCCTCTGTGTCAAAGTCCCACAAAATCCTTGGAGCGTCTTAAAAATGGCCCAAACAGAAATTTAACAACCCCCTTCTCAGATCAAAAAGTGATGTACCATGGCTAACCCATGGTTTCAACCCCCATGGTTTAGGTCTCAGTCAGTTGGGATCATCATCCTAAGTAGGGTGGAAAACAAATCAATAGTTGAAACTACCAGCCACTCTTTTAGTAGTAGGTTTCTACTTTTCTTATCTTCCCGAATAAGTTCCCCTTGTCTGGTGGATCAATCGACAGGTTCAGGAAATTCACCCAATGTTCAGGAAACTGGAAAATCATCCAGAACCCCTCCATGTCATCAATATTATTTAGCAGTAAAAACCATGAAAACGACCATGATTTCCTGCAAGGTCGTGCAATTTTGAGTAATAAGTTTGGCTCATAACTCCATCCAACTATAGTTCTAATCATCATAAATCCTAGTTCTTGCACTTTTTCAAAATGCTACCAACTTAGCTAACTGGGCCACCTCCTACAAAAATCCAAGCTTCTGCGCCACCATATGCGCCCGAAACGCCTCCATCAAGCATTGCTCCCCACGACTTGTGGAGCTTTCGGTGCTGTCCTGATGTCATCTTTTTCTGCAAAAATCGGAGGTTTATAGGGATTTCAAGAAGTTGTGGGAGGGTCAAACAAGTTCTGGGATGATGTCATTCTTTTTCCTGGGACCCTCCAGTAAACATACAAAAAGTTATTGAAAATGGCCATAGAAATAGTTAAATAGTTGATTTTCCCAACAAAAATGGTGATTTTCCAGAGTTATGTAAACGTTTACCAGAGGGTAACAAAAATCAGAGGCGTACAGGGATTTCAACAAGTTGTGGGATGATGTCATATTTCTTGGGATTTGGGCCTAAGAAAGTGATTGGGGTTTTAATGAAGGGTAACTATTTGATGGGCATATTCATGGTATGTATGTCATATTAGTATTTGTATATGTTATCATGGGAAATGTCTTGGGATATTGGGAGTTGAATGGGATGCCAAAAAAAATACAAAGATTTCAGCAACAAAGATATGGAGAGGTCATACAGTCATACTTAGGATTGTTGCACAGCAATGTTCTGGGGATATAAAACCAACCTCATTCTATGGAGATGTTCATGATTCATGATCTGTAATAGGATATTTCATGGGATAAAGATTCATCTAATGTGTAAAAAAAAGTCTAACTTGGGTGAATGGGGTTGCACCCACTGTGGCCGACGGGAAAAAAACATGAAAATTCACGGTTATGAGAAGGTTTACTGTATTGGGATGTCATGTTCGGAGGTCAAAAAATGGAATTTCGCCGCTAGAAATGGACTCTATCTGAGCCTGGGATGTCAGGAGGATGTCAGGGAGTTGCACGCCATCTCAAAAAAAAAAGGATCAGAACAAGGGACGCAGCAAACATTTTTTGAATTGACCAACCAAAAACGGAATAGCAATACGACATCACAATATAACATAATATAACTATACATGACTACAACCAATCAAACTGGCACAAATGCAGAAAGGAGAAGGCCCCACACAACCAAAAAGAGGCACCGCTTTGGTTTCACAAAATGGGCCAAGCATCTTGCTTTCAGGTTTCTTAAACTCCGCCACTGCCAGTCGCCAAACCTCTGCATCCGCCTTGGGGGACGTCATGGGTTTTTTTCTGACATGGCCATGGTTCACAACTCTGAGGGTGCACCAAAATCCCGTGCACACATCCATTTTGGGATTTACTCATCTTGAGCCATCGCCGTCTTTCTCTTTTTGAGAAACAAACCCGATTCATGGCATATGAGGCAGGCTCTAAATTATTCTTTAGATGTGTCTTCCCTTGTAAGTTAGAACATCCCCTATCGTTTTCCAATCGGTGGAGCCTTTTGGTCGTCAAGTTGGAATAGGTCATTTTTTGTGCGTTTAGATTCACTTGCAATCTTGGTTTTGGGGTGATTAGCTCTGCATCTGTTCAAACGCTATCTGATTCATTACTTCTGTCACAACTTCCATGATAAAATGATGTAAAATGTAAAGATCTGCGTAAGGAAAGGCAGAGGAAAGTAAAAGGGAGAGGAAGAGCAAAGGAAGAGGCAAGGAAGAGGAAAGGAAGAAGAAAGGAAGAAGAAAGGAAGAAGAAAGGAAGAGGAAGGGAAGAGGAAGGGAACGGGAAGGGAAGAGGACAGAAATTGAAGAAGGAAGCAAGAGGAAAGAAAGAAAGAAAGAAAGAAAGAAAAGAAGGAAGGAAAGAAGGAAGAAAGGAAGAGGAAAGAAAGAAGAAAGGAAGAGGAAAGGAAGAAGAAAGGAAGAGGAAGGGAAGAGGAAAGGAAGAGGAAAGGAAAGGAGGAATGGTAATAATGGTAATGGTGATAATGGTGATAATGGTGATAATGGTGATAATGGTAATGGTTGCCACAGATTGAACCACAGCTGAATCGGCAAATATTTATATGTTCACCCAAGTCTGTAACATTAGGATGAGAAACTATAGTTTTCTAAGCATAATGTCCAGATAGTTTGCTAAAATGATATAGAATCTGGATAAATGAATTCATAATTCACCAACCTGAAAGATTCGGCCACTTTATGATTCCCCTTATCCTAACTGTCCTTCCAGTGACGTTGCGACATGAGGTCGTTTGAAGATCGCAGCTGCTTTGTTCCAGGGTTTGATGTGATCTTTCCCGAAACTACCCAATTCAAATCGATGGCTAACGGCGCCCTGCTATTTGAATGGGCTTTAGCCAACCATTATATGAGCATTTATAGATACATAGTAATGTGGGGATACCTTCTGACTTGTGGGGATACAACTATCCCATATGCTCCATGGTGCTGGAAATATTTACCTACACTTGGGCTACCTTTGGGGTAAATGTTGGTAATTATTTCAGCACCATGGAGCATTGGCCAAATGAACCCATTTCCCCGATAGGGCACTTAGCCGTAGAATATTGGAAAGACAAGAGATCAAAGACTACAAGGCAATCGTGTTTGGTTCGAACTTTGGACCCAATGGAAGCAGATGGAAGCAAGATGCAACAAACTCACGAGTACTTTCTTCCCTCTGAATACCACCAAAACATTTTTACAGAATCAAACTCAAGCTTCCAAAAAGTTAAGTCTTGGAATTGCTGCAGGCGACTTGCAGGACACCGTTTTTTCTACTTGGGCATCACAGAAACCATTCCGACAAATATATTTGAGGAAAGGATGACCTTTTGGAATTCCTTGTTGGTGAACCAGCTGCCGGATCTTCTTTCCTGGAGCAAAGGATGTCTCTCAACCAAGCCTTGGGATTTTGCTTGGGGGCGATTCGTTCCGGATCTTTGCCAGGAAACTGACCACCTCAGAATGACCGCCTTGAGATGCCAGATCCATAGCAGTTCTTCCACAGCGGGTAGTTGCGTGACTATCTGCGCCTCTTTCAATCAGAAAGCGCACAATTTCAACATGGCCGCTTTCTGCCGCAGCATGTAAGGCAGCATGTAAGGCTGTTTCCACAGTATCCCTGGTTGCCTCATTCTTGTGGGCACCCACTTCCACCAGATAACGAACGACATCAAGATGACCTTCCTGTGCTGCGATGAACAGTGGCGTTGCGCCATCGTTCGTGGTTTGATCTTTGTGGGCACCAACTTCCACCAGATGACGAACAACCTCAAGATGGCCTTCCTGTGCTGCCATGAACAGTGGCGTTGCACCATCGTTCGTGGTTTGATCTTTGTCGGCACCAACTTCCACCAGATAACGAACGACATCAAGATGACCTTGCAGTGCTGCGATGAACAATGGCGTTGCGNGCGCCATCGTTCGTGACTTGATCTTTGTGGGCACCAAATTCCACCAGATAACGAACGACATCAAGATGACCTTCATGTGCTGCGATGAGCAGTGGCGTTTCGCCATCGTTCGTGGTTTGATCTTTGTGGGCACCAACTTCCACCAGATGACGAACAACCTCAAGATGGCCTTCCTGTGCTGCCATGAACAATGGCGTTGCGCCATCGTTCGTGACTTGATCTTTGTGGGCACCAACTTCCACCAGATAACGAACGACATCAAGATGACCTTCATGTGCTGCGATGAGCAGTGGCGTTGCGCCATCCTTCGTGGTTTGATCTTTGTGGGCACCAACTTCCACCAGATAACGAACGACATCAAGATGACCTTGCAGTGCTGCGATGATGTTACCGCAACGCGGTAGCAAGCACTGAACTAGAAACACGGCACCAAATTCCACCAGATAACGAACGACATCAAGATGACCTTCATGTGCTGCGATGAACAGTGGCGTTGCGCCATCGTTCGTGGTTTGATCTTTGTCGGCACCAACTTCCACCAGATAACGAACGACATCAAGATGACCTTCATGTGCTGCGATGAACAATGGCGTTAGGCCATCGTTCGTGACTTGATCTTTGTGGGCACCAAATTCCACCAAACAACCAACAACATCAAGATGGCCTTCCTGTGCTGCGATGAACAATGGCGTTTGGCCATTGTTCGTGGTTTGATCTTTGTCGGCACCAACTTCCACCAGATAACGAACGACATCAAGATGGCCTCTCCGTGCTGCGATGAACAGTGGCGTTGCGCCAGCGTTCGTGGCTTGATCTTTGTGGGCACCAACTTCCACCAAATGACGAACAACCTCAAGATGGCCTTCCTGTGCTGCGATGAACAGTGGCGTTGCGCCATCGTTCGTGGTTTGATCTTTGTCGGCACCAACTTCCACCAGATAACGAACGACATCAAGATGACCTTGCAGTGCTGCGATGAACAATGGCGTTGCGNGGCACCAACTTCCACCAGATAACGAACGACATCAAGATGACCTTGCAGTGCTGCGATGAACAATGGCGTTGCGCCATCGTTCGTGACTTGATCTTTGTGGGCACCAAATTCCACCAGATAACGAACGACATCAAGATGACCTTCATGTGCTGCGATGANGCGCCATCGTTCGTGACTTGATCTTTGTGGGCACCAAATTCCACCAGATAACGAACGACATCAAGATGACCTTCATGTGCTGCGATGAGCAGTGGCGTTGCGCCATCGTTCGTGGTTTGATCTTTGTGGGCACCAACTTCCACCAGATAACGAACGACCTCAAGATGGCCTTCCTCTGCTGCCGTGACCAATGGCGTTGCACCATCGTTCGTGGCTTGATCTTTGTGGGCACCAACTTCCACCAGATGACGAACGACCTCAAGATGGCCCCTCCCTGCTGCGATGAACAGTGGCGTTTGGCCATGGCTCGTGGCTTGATCTCTATGGGCCCCGACTTCCACCAGATGACGAACGACATCAAGATGACCTTCATGTGCTGCGATGAAGAGTGGGGTTTGGCCATGGTTTGTGGCTTGATCTCTAGGGGCCCCGACTTCCACCAGATGACGAACGACATCAAGATGACCTTTACTTGCTGCCATGCACAATGGCGTTGCACCATCTATCCTTGCTTGATCTTTGCGGGCACCGGCTTCGACCAGATAACGAACGACATGAAGATGACCTTCATTTGCTGCGATGAACAATGGCGTTTGGCCATTGTTCGTGGTTTGATCTGTGTGGGCACCAACTTCCACCAAATGACCAACGACATCAAGATGGCCTTCCTGTGCTGCGATGAACAATGGCGTTACGCCATTGACTGGTCGCTGATCTTTGTCAGCACCAACCTCCACCAAATGACGCACAGCGTCAAGTTGGCCGGTTTCAGCTGCCACATGCAATGGGGTGGTCCTTTCAGGTGTTTGGTCTTGTGCATCTTTTTCAGCACCTGCTTCAATCAACAACTGCAGGCTTTCAACGTGTCCTCTTTCTGCGGCACAGTGCAATGCTGTTGTGCCATCTTCGTCTCTCACATTTGGATTAAAAGGTTTTTTGAGCAAACTCTCAAGTTCAATCACATCATTGTTGGTGGATGCAGAGATCATGCGTTGGGTTTGCTCAGCATCAGTTTGGAAATATTCCAAGATCACAATCATAAGCTTCACTGGAGCCGAAGCAAAAATCTCATCATCCGGGATCTCCGAACCATCTTCTGAAAAGAGTCTTTGTCTAAAAATGTTGACATCAATCCTTGGATTTGCTTGAGGAACCTCAGAAAAACAAAAACATATTGCCTATAGATTCCCCAAGATTCGTGGATTTCCCATTGGGAACACAAAAAGTCATCAGCAAATCCAGGAATCTTAGGTGCCAAGACTTGCTTCACAGCCTTTGCAGTTTTTCCTTCAAATTCCTCAGGGACAAGGACGGCCAGCTGGGCACCTGAGGCGAGAAAGCACACCTCCATCGCCGCGAAGCAGTGCCGTTGATCTGTAGTTAGTTGCGTTTGAGATCTGTAGTGTGAAATGGAATGTGGGATTAGATCTGAAAGATGATGTGAGATGGAAATGGAGTGTGGGATTTGTTGTTGTCCCGGCATTTTACACCCTCAAAAAAAAACGTGTGAACGATGTTTTGCTTCGAGGATTTGCGAGATTAACCCACCTGCAATCCCCACGAAAGATGTCATGTGTAGATCTCCACACACCGGTGACACCTTGATTGGAAATTCATCCTGCGGATGTCATCGATTTGGGCAAGGGATATCCTGTGCCTCGTCTCGAAAACATCTAATTGTCTGTTCCTATAGTGTATGGTCAAAATTGAGCGCTTACTGTAAATACAAAACGAGAAATCGCCTGTTTGGAAGTCCTCATCGACCCAAATGGTTAGATGCAGTTGAGGCAAAACTCTGCCACCTTATTGAACCAAACAGTCTGTATCAGCTTCTATGAGGATGCTATTATCTACCCTCTGGTAAACTAACATAGCTATGGAAAATCACCATTTTCAATGTGAAAATCCACTATAAACAGCAATTTTCAATAGGTACGTTCAATTACCAGAGGGTACCTCATCAATTCCTTGATTCAGTCCGATCCCCCGCCGAACGCACTAGATGTTCATGTCCTAGATCAGCCAGCCTGATTGGTGAATCATTATAACTTATCTGTATCACCCTGTGGTTATTAGCCATTGGACACCACCATCTTTAATAGGAAAATCACTATAATTCATCTAAAATTGGGCCGATTTCCATGGCTATGTTAAATAACCAGAGGCTATATCATATAATCATATATCATCGAATCACATATCATAGAATCATATATCATAATAGTCCACCACCATCCAATCACCGCATTTTTCTCCCAAAACTCTCCGGTTCCGCGACGAAGCGCGATCTCTCCGGTGGCATTGTGACCCGCCAGAGTCTGGAGGTTCTTGTAGCACAGCTGGGCCACCTGGACTCTGAGAATGTTGAGATGAGAGGATTTCTGGAACTACCCTCTGGTAAACATACAAAAAACTATGGAAAATCACCATTTTTAATGGGAAAATCCACTATTTCTATGGCCATGTTCAATAGCTATTTTGTATCTTTTCCAGAGGGTATATGGAGATTTAGCGGGAATCTCCAATAGCTGGATGGTTTTTTTTCTGGAAAATCCGGATTGAAAATGGATGCTTTGGGGGTATCCCGGTTTTAAGAAACACCCATATTTTTATTATGGTATAGTAATAGATAGTTCTACTTATACATAATTAGATTTTACAGTGATCCAACCATGTTTAATGATTGAGATTTCTCAATGGAACTATTGAATGGGGATAAATCAATGATATCTGATGATATCTGGATACATCAACCATGTCCAAAACGATACCCTCTGGCTATTTAACAGTTTGCTATGGAAACCATGGCCCATTTATAGATGATAAACTTGATGATTTATTGTTCTTAAACATATTGATTTTCCATAGCTACGTTCAAGAACCAGAGGGTGTATAACAGGAGTACACAATGGGGATAAATCAATGTTTGCCTCATGGGGTTAGCTACCCTGCAACAAAAAAAATGATGCTGTCCTTGGGTATGAAAATATTCCACCATCAACATAGTAAAAGATAGAGTTCTACTCTAACCCACCCAGCTCTCCAGTCGATTTAGCCAAATATTCAGAAAAAAAAAGAAACATGATTTGTCCGGTAGTATTCCCCTGTTTGTTGATTTTTGGTGGCCATATTAGGCCATATTCACCAGTTGGTCCACTAAAAGATTCTCGTGGTGAAATCCAACTTTGTCTAGTGAAATCCCCATCTTTCACGGTTGAATACCATTGTAGAATCATCAAAAATTCGTTCCACTGCAATGGGGCTCTAGCAAGAAAAGTCATAGGATATTTGGTCCAAAAAAACAGAGTCTGGATTGAAAATGCCAAAAAAATGTGGATGTCACTGACCAAAATTGAGATATCACCAGGAAAACAGTGGGTATCTATGTTTACTATAGGCAATCCTCCAAGAAGAGGAAATCCCAAACTAACTTGAAAAATAGAATTACTGTCCTATCTTGGGGATGACTTTCTTTATTTGGCCAAACCATGAACCCACGTGGACCACAAAATTTGGCTTGAAAACGCCCAAAAAATGGGATAGAACAATAAATCCCAAACTAATTTGATGATAATTTAGGTGTTCTATCTTGGGGATGACTATATATTTGGCCAAGCCATGAATCCACCTTCCTCAACCACCGGGCCTCACTGAAGTGTTGGAGTTCCAAATCTTCCAGGTCGGCACCTTCCGAGGTCGGTAGGTAGCGCCCATGCCTTGCTGCTCAGGTTCTGTCCTCCATTGGCTGGAAAATCCATGAAAATCCTATATCAATGGCTACTTTGATGGGAAAATCATGGAACTCAATGGTGGATTTTCCAGCCATGGTACCGGAGACTGGAACATAGCAATTGGAAATCCCCTGTAAATAGAGGTTTTAATGGGATAGAATCAACTATAAATGGTGGATGTTCCATGATTTTCCAGCCATGTTTGATTGCAGGAGGGTATTTCACCAAGAAAAAGAGTGGATATCAATGACCAAAAATTGGAGTCGAGCAACAAAAACTGGGACTTTCACCTCGAAAGCAGCTGATTTGACGAACGCTGTGTTCTTGACAGATAAAAATTGGATATACAAGAATTGCGTGTTCGCCAACAATTATGTGTCATTGTATTGTCACATACATGTTTTGCACCACCATATATCGTTGTAACGAAGAAATTGATGCGGTGCCAGCCATCAGTCGAGACACTTCTGCTTGACCACCTGCGCGAAGTGTTGAAGAAGCGGAATCACCAGGCAAGACGCTTTGTGTCGGAAATGCAGCAGCCAATTGAAGGTCTCCTGATAGCAGCTTCAGCTGGAAACCAGGGCAGCTATGGTCAATGGATGGGTTTTGTCGAGAAATTTCACAGTTGAAACCGGCTGGTTTGTAACATCCTGAACTGGGGGTTTCCTGGGTTTCCTGCAAATTTTCAGACCAATTCTGGGCTTTGGGGGCGCTGAAGAGACTTCCTGCACATGCAAAGCCATATTCAGATTCATGAGTGAAGCTCTTGTACCTGCGCCTCAAGTCTGTCCAACGAAAACGAAACCCAAAGAACGACCCGATAAAAATAACGTTGGTTACCTTTAAGTATTCCTATATAAATGATCGTGATTCCTAAACTGTCAGCAATTGGCTTGACTCGCCCTCAAGGATCATAGCAAATCCTGCCATGCCCTACCATCTACCAGTAAAGCGGATGGCCATCCCAGCCGCTCAGTATGCCCCACTAACACGAGCATCCTGCGACTTGGTGATTCACCTCACTTTGTAGAGATCTATGAACCCAATCATCAGTGGACCATCACCCTGCCTACCCCACGAGAATCACGAGGTATATAACCTATATCACCACCTACAACCAGGTCTAGAGGCATCTAACTCCGTTAGAACCTACTGAGACTTCACCCCACCAGGTCCTGGCCATCCTCCAGCTGATGATTGAAGCGCTTGAAGACGTCACAGGCTTGATCCACCTCCAGCTGCAGTTGCCTCGAAAAACGCATCTGCGGCACCGATCCAACCACCAAAGAAACAGAGAAAAACCATGGGAAAAATCATGGATTTTTCCAGGTATCCAATCATGCTTACTAGTCAGTTGAAGTCATGTTTCTTGAGGAGTCGTTTGTTTAACGAGATGACTCTGCCACCCCACAGATTTGCGGAGATTGAATTCCACTGTATCAATGAATGCATGATGGTGAGGTGGGCTGGATACTGCCGTTGCTTGCACTTCTGGAAGGGCAAAATTGCCTTGTCCCAAAATCGAAGCAAATTTGCAACCCTCAACAAACCCTAATGTCTGCTAAATCCAATATCTGCTAAACCTGATGCCATGGTATCCATGGTCAACCTCTGTTTTGAGCATGGTTGATTTATAGCACCCATTTCGGGTGTCAACTTGCCCTGATGGCTAAGACGCAAGTCCTGCCTTGGTGAGAGGTCGTCAAAGATCTTCATTTTGTTTCCTGCAAGCACTGCAGGAAACCATTATTAAAACATATGGCGGTGTCCTAAATCATGGGGGTACCCCAAATCATCCAAATTTCACCATGACTTAGTACTGAAACCCATGGTAACTCGGAGATCCTCCATTTCAAGAAACCACCATTTATATCCATTCGTCAAAATCCTTGAAAACCTGGATCGTATCATCCCAGAGTGATCATAGTGACCATGAAAATGTTATCATTCAAAATCCCTCAATAAACCACCATCAGACCTGGATTTTCAACCCTCCAAATGCACTCTTCATCCCCAGGGAAAATCCGAAGTTTCACCACTGGAAGCCGTATGAAGTGGCCATCTCGTCCGCGGAAAATCAGCAAACCAAGACCCCATAATGTATTTCAACTTTCGCTGCAAGTTCTGATCAACTTTAAGTTGGTTATATTATATATACATATATATATATATATACACATATCCATTAAAACTATCTCCACTAAAAAAAACTATCATAGATTTCCCATTCTATCCCAATCAAAAATCACCATTCTATTTAAAAAAAAACCGACCGAAGCGCAGCTCAGCACAATTATCGCAACTCATCGCGGTCCGCGATCATCGAACTTCCACTGCGGAAACCAACCATTCGATCAACTGACAGGACGTGGTCGGAGAACCTGCAGGTGGTGGTAAGGTGCCCCCCCAGTGATGTGAATGTTGATTTATAAACCATAGTAATTTTAGATATAAATCTTAGATATGTCACTATAGATAGATATAAATCTTAGATATAAATATTAGATATAAATCTAGTAACTGTAGATAGATCTAAATCCATAGTAACTCGCATAAACCATCGAATTCACCGAGCTAATTTGCACCAATTTAGCTATCTAAAATAAGGGGCACCTGGAGATGTTTGGAGGTTTGGGGGGGCAAAGGTGGAGGAAATCTTCATGGAAACGGTCCTAAAATTATACCCTCCGGAATCAAACGTGGCAATTGGAAATCCACTATAAATAGAGGTTTTAATGGGAAAATCATCTATAAATGGTGGATTTTCCATTGTCATGTTTGATTGCCAGAGGGTATGAATGAGGACATGAAATGACGAAATTGCTGAAATGAGGACATTGAAATGAGATAAAATGATGGTACGATGATGAAAATTAGATCAATGATTGTATGGATGGAAATATCATTGTATCATTAGTTATCTCATGAAAATATGAACATAAATTCGCGATACATGGAGATTTGGTGCAGATCCATGAACTTATGATACTGTCAACCCTGCAAGAATGTTGACCCCTTGCTGGTGATCATTGGTACCATTTTAGTTGCAAGACATCACTTTTGGGGGGTGACCTCCCCCAATTTATCAGGTCAATGCTTCACATAGTGGGCTAGAATCCTTGAAATCAAGGATTTATGGAGGGGCATTGTGGGGCGTCATACAAGATACACAGAGAAATGGGGTTATGCATCCAAATGTGAGATTCACCGGCAAACACTACAATATAGCCCTGAAATTTCAAACGAAGGTGGTATGCAAATGGCTGGCACGACCCCGAACCATCGTGTACTCAGATTGGTTGTGAAAAATTGAGATTTAGCCCTCGATTCATCAACCAACTAGCGGAAAAGAGAGCGTCCTTTGAGAAAAACATGGGGGTACCTGCTGGTGGTTGTTGTTCTTTGCTAGTCAGAAGTGCAGTGAAAAATGGAGATACTTCATCTACGTTTCAATCCTTGGGATGCTGTCCAGGTTGATGACTCTCATGGGGCAATCCGGTGTTGACTGACGCAACGCCAATGATTTCCTGCCGGTAGGTCCACCAGATTTGGGACACACTGAGGAATCGATGTCTATATCTGATCGTAACCCCCCAACAGATGCCGAAAAAATATTTCCAGGATAATATACCCTCTGATAAACTAACATAGCTATTGAAAATGGCCATTTATATGGGATTTTCCCATTAAAAATGGTGATTTTCCATAGAAACATGCTAGTTTACCAGAGGGTAGATGGTGCTTTTCCCCAGAATTTCCAAGTGTCCACCTTTTCCACAAGGTGGTCCCCACTAGTCAGAAGCTGGTTCATAGATCCATCTAACATCATCTAACTATATCTCACTATAGCTGATCCATGTTGTTTCATCACCATCAACAGCATGAACGGCCAAAATACTTGCGAAAAAACAGCTATTATGCCAAGCTGTTGGGCCTCTTCTCAAGTTTTTTTTCTGTCCGAAGGTGAAATGCAGCCTTATGGGGCTATGAAACCTATGAAACCCCCAACAGAATGAGGATATTCTGGGTAGAATTTGGGGATATAAAAGATGTTGAATTTGTATATACATATACATATACATATACATATAATCATGTATATTATATATATATAATCATGTGTGTATATATATAATCATGGGTGTATATATATATATACATGTTATGCAACCAACAATATGAATTGGGTGTATCTGATCCAACGGTTAATCAACATTTTTGCCCAAATATTACCATGACTTGGGTGTTTTTGTTGGACCTGGGACCCTCTGACTCAGGCCTGCTGGTGGAACAGCAAACCACATCGCAGTTGTCCATCAAGTTGCCCAACCTTTGGCGAGATCTCAAGAGGACAGTCCCAAGGCACTCAAACCGCAGACCTGCACATGAAAAAAAGTACCCTCTGGTAAACTAACATGTTTCTATGGGAAATCACCATTTTTGTTGGGAAAATCCACTATTTCTATGGCCATTTTCAATAGCTACCTTTAATTACCAGAGGGTAGATTACGCAAGTACTCTCATGTCAATACATAGGCTAAGCAAATCATATCTAACAGTATATGGGGGGTTCCTAAAATGGGGGACCTAAAAATGGATGGTTTATAATGGAAAATCCTATTAAAATGGATGATTTGGGGGTACCCCTATTTTGGGAAACATCCATATCGATGTCTGCAAGCATGCTAGCAGAATCGGATGAGTGGAAATGATGTCAAATGGCAGCAATCCATAGGTTTCCAGTGATACTTCACTTGTACTGGCCCAATAATAAAGTAGACCATCCAAAGCTTCCAAAACTCCAAATTAAAACTCCACCTGTCAAAATCAGTCAGTTGAATTGATCATCCAAATGTTTACCACATATCCTTCAGCATTTTTCAAGCCAACTGGCTGGGTTTTTCGACCAAAAAAACACCCACTTCGTCCCAGAGAACCTGCATTTCTCGTCGCGACCTGCGACGGAAGGGCGTGGGAAACCTGGAAACCTGGAAATATCATGGAACTCACATCCTGGAAACACGTTTCGACATCTTTTTGGGAGGTGCTATGTATATATATATATATATATATATGTGCAGGGTGAAGATCCAAAAAATTGATGCCAAAGAAAAATGACACAATTCTGGATCCTGTCAGATTGCCTTTTGTGGATCCATCTGTAGCCTATGGTTGTTCTATGACCACATGGCAATGGCTCAGGATGAGGCTGTCGTTGGTGACCATTTCTGGGGTCGTGCGCGCTCTTGAATCAAGCTTGAAATACGAAGTGACCGGCATAAACCCAACAAATCTGTCATTGTCAACTGCATGAAGAACAGCGATTCAGAACTTCCAACATTTACCAACACTGCAGGGAGCGGATATCTGTTGCTACAACAGGTCGTATGGGGAAACTCACAGAATTGGCCTTGTTTGGATAGGAATTGTGGCAAACAAAAATGGTGAATGAACCCCTGAAACATTGTAAAGCTACTATAAATCCTGGCTCATAGATGGTGAATAGCAGAACAATCCGCAAATCATTTGAGCGGATCCTTCATAATGATTATTAACCACCTTACCAAGGGGGGTGCACAACCAAAGCTAGGGACGACGATTGAGTTCGCATTGGAAACATGGATCTTGTCGTCCAAAAAAACTCAAAGATTTCTTTGGGGCTGGGTATGTGCGTAGGGTCCCTTGAGTCGCTTCTCATCAAAAATCATCCCCAAATTGTGGGTGAAGTTTCAACAAGGTCCTCTCCCTGAGAACCCCTCCTCCTTCGCTCATAGATCCCCTCTGGCGAAATGGCGAAAGTGAAACTTTCACCTTCCTGCAAGGCCAGTTTGGGTGTAGGTCAAAACCCGGGCACCCCTGATAAATATCCTGATGGATGACAAGCTGGGGACGTGAGCAACTAATTTTGAAAACATATTCATTTTGGACCCATCCCAAGTACAGCAACAACCACCCCCGGCACTGGAGTCTTGCCCCACCAGCGTTGAATTACCAGAAACGTTCACCATATATCCAGCGCGTGGTTCAATCCCCGGAAACCTTGAAGTCGGACAAACCTCGAAGTCTGTATACTAACCAATCGGGCCCAACCTCATAACTTGTTACCAACGTCACTTGGATATCAACTGACGATAAGGCCTCGGAGTTCTGACGGAATCCATTCCTTGTGCGCGGTGCCCCCACTTGTGTTTGTTGGTTGATAAACCTCTAAAACTATACTGAAAATCACCATAAACCCTAGCGAAGCTAAGCAAATAAACCAATTCAACTATCATTAATCCAATATATCAACCATCAATCCTCATGATTGCTACTTCAATCCCCATTTTCCCCCGTGTTTCATGGTTCAATCCCCAACTGGAACCGTTTGCCAACTTGGGGATTACCCGCGTCCCATGGCCGCCTTGTGCACGTGCCATTCGCCCGAGGGAAAGGGCAAAGTTCCGCGCGGAGCTTCAGGTCCTCAATCGTCATGACCTGGAAGCGGTGGGTTGCTGGAGGGGGGATGTCCTGCTGCCTGCCAGAAGTTCCGAAAAGAAAATGGGGAGAAAATGACTGGGTTTTGAAAAAAATGTAAAGTTTTCTCGATCCTGGCACTGATTATTTGTAGATCCACCATCCCGTGTCTTGGGGAGATTACTACAATATGTTACCAGGTTTACGTTTTGCAAGGGTCTGTATCGGATGTTTGAAAAACACAAAATCTGGAAGGTTGGGTCGCCCCCAACTGCGACGCAAAATTTGCAGCCCAGTGCAGGATGTTGCATGAGACCAGGGCCAATTTAGTGTATAACAATGTTTACGCAACATCGATAAACCATCCGTTTTTTTGACAGTGCTGAAAAATGACAATTGAAATTCAGTTGTTTCAATCAGGGATGATTGTCCGGGATTAAAATTGTATGTTTCATCAAAAAATAACATCATGTTTTTTTTCGAGGATTGCCCTTTTCAAGTATTGCATCAGAACACAATACAATCAAAACGTGTAGCAGTGGAATACAAAGTTCCAAACCATTTCCTGTATTTTAGAAGTGGAAACCTTCCGGGCATGGCAATGAAAGGTGGCAAAATTGTTGTCAAACACTTCCCCTCTCCGATGGCCTCGCCTTGAATCAATACGGCCACTGTTTGGCTGTTTGAGAAATTAACGGCTCAAACTGATATCAGGGGTATATTCATTGCCACGGTTTGTTTCAAGAAACAATGATTTTCAACAACACTGTTTGTTGCAACAAATGCATTGTACAAATCAATCCGATCCCAAAATGCAGTCAGACGGTTGACATTTGGAGAATGTGACCGGCAGATAGTCTACACACTCCAAAAAGTGAAGGAGCATATGCAAACAATTTTTGAAAGTTTATTGTGCGCGCGTCAAAATTTCATCTGAGTCTGGCTGATTCATTAAAAAAACAAGTCGTTGCAAACATCTTCGGTTTTTTGGCAACAGTTCAATTTCAATTTCGATTCAAAATAGGCCCCATTGGGTTCCATTTTTTGGTTTCCACCTTTTTTCTTCCGAGAACATGGTGACGGCTGCCACCAAAAAACATCGCCCGTCTCCAAAGATGAATGATACTTACGTGTCGGATCAAAACCATTGCTGGTTTATACGCTTGGCTACCAGATAGTGCCCGGCCGTGCCGAGGCGGAAGTTTTGAAAAAATACACTGGCTCTAAAAATCAATGGTTTATAAGGCTGTTGGTGAGCTGCGGGGGCAATGAGTTGTTGTTGAGGTTGTGAGGCGCACAGACGAATGAACAAATGGCTGTTGAGAGGTCAATGACTTGACATGAAAGAATCAACGCGCGACTGACTGAATAAACGAGTTCCTGACTGACTGAACCAAAAAAAGAATGGCTGAATAACTGAATGAATGCATGCATGCATGAATGAACGAATGAATGAACGAATGAACGAATGATTGAATGAACGAATGCATGAATGCATGAATGCATAAATGCATGAATGTAGAGGAAGGAAGGAAGGAAGGAAGGAAGCAAGGAAAGAAGGAATCAACAGCTCAATCAGTCCATGAATCAGCGGGTCAATGAATGAATGGATCAATGAAAAATGAGTGGGTCAATGAACAGGATGCACCAATCATCAAGACAATGCATCAAGGCATCAATCAAAGAGCGAAATGTCATTAAAGGAAGACGGAAAATATAAAATGAAATTAAGTGAAACGAAAATGAAATGAAAAAGAAAATGAAAATGAAATGAACTGAAAATCGAACTGAACTGAAAATAACGTGAAAATAACGTGAAATGAAATGAAAATGAAATGAAAATGAAATGAAAATGAAATGAAAATGAAATGAAAATGAAATGAAAATGAAATGAAAATGAAATGAAAATGAAATGAAAACGAAATGTAAATGAAATGAAAATGAAACGAGCTGATAATCAAGGGAAGTTGGGAAGCAATCTTCCGAGTTACGCACAAATAGAATTGTCGGACTTCATTACATTAACAATATACTACATTAACAATTCACTACATTAACAATTCACTACATCAATAACTCACTACATTAACAATTCACTACATTAACAATTCACTACATTAAAAATTCACTACATTAACAATTCACTACATTAACATTTCCTTGCATCAACAATTCACTACATCAACATTTCCTTACATCAACAATAGTGATGTAATTGTTAAGTCTACATTAACATTTCCTTGCATCAACAATTCACTACATCAACATTTCCTTACATCAACAATTCACTACATTAACAATTCACTACATTAACAATTCACTACATTAAAAAGTCACTACATTAACAATTCACTACATTAACATTTCCTTGCATCAACAATTCACTACATCAACATTTCCTTACATCAACAATTCACTACATTAACAATTCANTCACTACATTAACATTTCCTTGCATCAACAATTCACTACATCAACATTTCCTTACATCAACAATTCACTACATTAACAATTCACTACATTAACATTTCCTTACATCAACAATTCACTACATTAACAACTCACTACATTAACATTTCACTACATCAACAATTCACTGCATTCACTACATTAACAATTCACTACATTAACAATTCGTGGTGACCTACAGAAGTGATGACCTAGAGTCGTGATGACCTAGAGTAGTGATAACCTAGAGAAGTGGTGACTTAGAGAAGTGGTGACCTAGAGAAATGATGACCTAGAGTAGTGATGGCCTAGAGAAGTGGTGACCTAGAGAAGTGATGACGTAGAGAAGTGGTGACCTAGAGAAGTGATGACCTAGAGAAGTGGTGACGTAGAGAAGTGATGACCTAGAGTAGCGGTGACCTAGAGAATTGGTGACTTAGAGAAGCGGCGACCTAGAGAAGTGGTGACCAAGAGTAGTGGTGACCTAGAGAAGTGGTGACTTAGAGAAGCGGGGACGTGGAGAAGGCTAGCCACGTCAGGTTCCAAATCGCATTGTAATGGCTGCATGCATGTTGTAATGGCTGCATGCATGTTGCATGGGACGTGTTTCTGTGAGGTAGCCGGGGCACGAAACATTGTGTTTTCCGGGTAGAGTGGCTTCCGGCGGCGATGAAGGGTACCTCGTGTGTGCGGCGGTTGCGGGTACGATCGTTTTGACGTGTGATTGGCTCCGCACTGTAACTGTGGCTTCAAGGTGCTGTGGGTGGATTCGTGCGTGCGCAGTTAGAATGTGTTTCGGAATCTGTAGTTGCTAATCGCATTGTAGTGGCTGCGTGCATGTTGCATGGGACATCATGGGACATGTTTCTGTGAGGTAGCCGGGGCACGAAACATTGCGTTTTTCCGGGTAAAGTGGCTTCCGGCGGCGATGAAAGGTACCTCGTGTGCGCGGCGGTTGCGGGTACGATCGTTTTGACGTGTGATTGGTTCCGCACTGTAACTGTGGCTTCAAAGTGTTGTGGGTAGATTCGTGCGTGCGCAGTTGGAGTGTGTTTCGGAATCTGTGGTTGCTATTCGCATTGTAGTGGCTGCGCGCATGTTGCATGGGACATCATGGGACATGTTTCTGTGAGGTAGCCGGGGCACGAAACATTGTGTTTTTTCGGGTAAAGTGGCTTCCGGCCGCGATGAAGGGTACCTCGTGTGCGCGGCGGGTGCGGCTGCGTTCGTTTGGTCCTGTGATTGGTTCCTCCTTGCGGTCTGGCAGTGTGCGGTTCTTCTTGTGTGCGTAGTTAGAGTGTGTTTAGGAATCTCTGGTTGCAGATNGGCAGTGTGCGGTTCTTCTTGTGTGCGTAGTTAGAGTGTGTTTAGGAATCTCTGGTTGCAGATCGCATAGGAATGGCAGCATGCTTGTTGTCATGTTGTCTTGCCATGTGCGTAGAGACATTGGGGTTAGCCATGTGAGGTTGCAAATCGCATTGTAATGGCTGCATGCATGTTGCATGGGACATGTTTCTGGGAGGTAGCCAGGGCACGAAACATTATGTTTTTTCGGGTAAAGTGGCTTCCGGCCGCGGTGAAGGGTACCTCCTGTGCGCGGCGGGTGCGGCTGCGTTCGTTTGGTCCTGTGATTGGTTCCTCCTTGCGGTCTGGCAGTGTGCGGTTCTTCTTGTGTGCGTAGTTAGNCTCTGGTTGCAGATCGCATAGGAATGGCAGCATGCTTGTTGTCATGTTGTGTTGCCATGTGCGTAGAGACATTGGGGTTAGCCACGTGAGGTTGCAAATCGCATTGTAATGGCTGCATGCATGTTGCATGGGATATGTTTCTGGGAGGTAGCCAGGGCACGAAACATTGTGTTTTTTCGGGTAAAGTGGCTTCCGGCCGCGATGAAGGGTACCTCGTATGCGCGGCGGGTGCGGCTGCGTTCGTTTGGTCCTGTGACTGGTTCCTCCTTGCGGTCTGGCAGTGTGCGGTTCTTCTTGTGTGCGTAGTTAGAGTGTGTTTAGGAATGAGACCAACGTCTAGCGTATCCTTACCGTCGATGCTTGTTGTCATGTTGTGTTGCCATGTGCGTAGAGACATTGGGGTTAGCCACGTGAGGTTGCAAATTGCATTGTAATGGCTGCATCAATGTGCCTGAGTGGCGTGGCTGCGTGCGTAATGCTATTGTGTTTTGCACCTGAACATCGTAAATCGTATTGGAATGGCTGCACCCAGGTTGCGATGGTGATTTGTTCGCAGATTTTCTCCATTTTGGGGTAGGTGATTTTCTTTTTAAAACTCTTATAAAAAAGTCTTCAAAATCGTGCTTTTTTTGGCTTTGGCGTCGAGATCCGGTTTGGAGCTGCAATTTTTGGCAGCGATGTGCGTAGTTCTATTGTGTTTTGCAATGCAGTGTTTGCGAATCGCATTGTAATGACTGCATCAATGTGCCTGAGTGGCGTGGCTGCGTGCGTAATACTATTGTGTTTTGCAGCTGAACATCGTAAATCGTATTCGAATGGCTGCACCCAGGTTGCGATGGTGATTTGTTGGCAGATTTTCTCCATTTTGGGGTAGGTGATTTTCTTATTAAAACTCTTATTAAAAAGTCTTCAAAATCGTGCTTTTTTCGGCTTCGGCGGCGAGATTCGGTTTTGGAGCTGTAATTTCTAGCGTTATATGTGTGAAAGCGGTTCTGTGTAAAAGCTTCTCTGTGTAAACGCTTTCCTGTGTAACAGCTTCTCTGTGTAAAACCTTCTCTGTGTAAAAGCTTTTCTGTGTAAAAGCTTGCTGTGTTCAAAAGCTTCTCTGTGTAAAAGCTTTTCTGTGTAAAATCTTGCTGTGTTCAAAAGCTTCTCTGTGTAAAAGCTTGCTGTGTAAAAGCTTCCCTGTGTCAAGCTTTTGTTTGCAAAGACTTCTTTGTGTAAAAGCTTCTGTTTGCAAAAACCTCTTGACAAGAGCAGTGTGAAGTGTGGACTGCAAAAAGTGCAGTGTGAAATGTGCAGTGTGAAGTGTGAAGTGTGAAGAATGTAGTGTGAAGTCTGAAGCGTGGAGTGTTAATTGTCAAGTGTGGAATGTGAAGAGTTCAGTGCGCAAGTGTGCAAGTGTGGAGTGTGAAGTGCGCAGTGTGAAGTGTGAAGAAGGCAGTGTGAAGAGTGCAGTGTGAAGTGTGAANAAGAGTTCAGTGCGCAAGTGTGCAAGTGTGGAGTGTGAAGTGCGCAGTGTGAAGTGTGAAGAAGGCAGTGTGAAGAGTGCAGTGTGAAGTGTGAAATGTCGATTGTGCAGAACGCAGTGTGAAGCTTGAAGTGTGGAGTGCGAAGTGTGCAGTGTGAAGCGCAGCACATGTGCGCAGCGCGCGCGCACGGGCCTGGCTCCCGCACGGCGCAAGCAAGTTCTATAGATGAAAAAGGTCTTATAGTATATCCCTGAAGCAACTTCCGCCCCGCCTCGTGCGGGAACTACTGGTAAAATGAAATGCAATGAGAATAAAAATGACATGCAAGGAAAAAAACGACCCGACATGACAAAGAAAATTGCTGATACAAAATGAAATGACACGAAATGAAATGTACCGAAAATGAAATGCAAGGGAAAAGGAAAAAGAAAATGAAAATACATTGGCGATAAAATCATTTAAGAAATGAAAATGGAACAGAAAATGACATGAAAATGAAATGACAATAAGAAACACCAAGTGCATGAACAACATGAAAACTCAGCATGAAAAGGAAAATGACAATAAATTGGCATGAAATGAAACTGGCATGAAAATGGAAATTAAAAAGGGAAAATGAAACTAGGTTGATTTGATTTGAAATCAATATGAAAAGGAAAATGACAATATATTCAAATGAAATGAAATGTGCATGAAACTCAAAATGAACAAGAAAAGAGAAGGAAATTAACAATGAGTCAAAATCAAATGAAATGAAAACGAAAGGAGAACAGATTGCGATTAAAGGATTTGAAAAAGTGCAAATGAAACTGAAAAATTGAAATTACACGAAATGAGATGAGACAAGATGACATAATCTAATATACAAATTGAAATGAAACGAAAATGAAAATGAAATGAAAGTCAAAACTGAAAATTAAATCGAAATGAATGAAAATAAATCGAAACGAAAAACAAGAAGTGGCATGAATGAAATGAAAAATGAAGATGAACAGGAAAATTAAATCAATTGAAATGGAATTGAGAGGAAATGAAAAAGGACGAGGAAACGACAATAAATTAAACTGATGTAAAAAAGTGTAAAATTGAAAAAGAAAAGTGAAGACACAATACTTTGACATGAAATGACTTGAGAATGAAAAAGAAACGGCGAAAGAAAAAACACAAAATGAGATAAGACCAGATGATATGAAATTAAACGAAAGACTGAAATCAAAATGACATGAAACCTGAAAAATTGAAAAGGAAAATGAACATAAATGGAATGGAATGGAAATGAAAAGGAGAGTGACAGTAAAATTGAACTGAGGTGAGAATAACAATGAAAAGACAAAGGAAAATTAATCAATTGAAATTAAATGATTCGAAATCGAATCAGGAAAATGAAAATGCAAATTGAACATCAGAAGATGAGATGAGGGTAGGTGACACGCAAATGAGGATACGAACAAACGAACGAACGAAGAACGAATGAATGAGTTTTGACCGAATGAAAACGTGAACGAATGAACTGCAGGAATGAGTGAGTGAATGCTTGAATGAACGAATGAATAGATGAATGAATGAACGAATGAACGGATGAATGAAAGAATAGACGAACGAATGGATGCAGGATTTTTTTCTTATTGTCGAGCTGCTTCTTCACTGGGCACCTCTTGGCACTTTCAATTTTTTCTTCCCTGAGCAGCCTCTGATACTGAGGAGGACCACCTTTGAGGGACGTAGCTTTCCAACCCCAGAAATGAGCATCGAACAAATCGAAGGAATAATCGAAGGAAGTTTAGAAGTGAAACTTCCGACAATATGGACAGTTGAATTCGTCTCCACTCTTTTCAGTCTTCACTCTTCTAGTCTCTACTCAAAGTCAGAAGAGAGAAGATAAGGGATGAGAAAGTCAGAAGAGAAGAGATGCAGGCGCGCGAAAAGGTAGGAAAGTCGCGAAGCACTGTGTTTTTCCAATGTTTTGTGGCTCCGGAGGGTCGAAAAGTAGGCTCGCTAAAGCGGCGGGTGCGGAG
>BGPT01000038.1:123036-125404 GCA_003297045.1 Symbiodinium sp. clade C Y103 | reverse complement strand
CAATGTTTTGTGGCTCCGGAGGGTCGAAAAGTAGGCTCGCTAAAGCGGCGGGTGCGGAGACATCTGGGCAGATGAGAGATGAAAAGTTGCACGCCGTTGGGGCGCGAAGCACATTTGGAAGTAAAAAGTGTTAAAAACTGCCGGTCTCGGACCACTTTTGGAAGTTAAGATGTGGAAAAAGTGCACGGCGTTGTGGCGCGAAGCACATTTGGAAGTAAAAAGTGTTAAAAACTGTCAGGTNATGTGGAAAAAGTGCACGGCGTTGTGGCGCGAAGCACATTTGGAAGTAAAAAGTGTTAAAAACTGTCAGGTTCGGAGCGCTTTTGGAAGTTGAGATGTCGAAAGAGCGCACGGCGTTGTGGCGCGAAGCACATTTGGAAGTAAAAAGTGTCAAAAACTGTCACGGTCGGACAACCTTTGGAAGTTGACATGTCGAAAAAGTGCACGGCGCTGTGGCGCGAAGCACATTTGGAAGTGAAAAGTGTTAATTAAAAACTGTCAGCTTCGGAGCGCTTTTGGAAGTTGAGAAGTTGAAAAAGTGCACGGCGCTGTGGCGTGAAGCACATTTGGAAGTGAAAATGTTAAAAACACCAGATTCTCGGACCACTTTTGGAAGTTGAGACGTTGAAAAAGTGCACGGCGCTGTGGCGCGAAGCACATTTGGAAGTGAAAATCGTACAAAACTGAGGGTCTTGGACCACTTTTTGACGATTCAATGATGATTCGATGTGGAAAAAGTGCACGCCGTTGTGGTGCGAAGCACATTTCCAAGTCAAAAGTGTTAAAAACTGAGGGTTTCGGGTGAATTTTTGCAGTTTGGATGTGACTACACTACAACTACAAGTACAACTACAACTACAAGTACAACTACAATAACAACAACAACAACAACAACAACAACAACAACAACAACAACAACTACAACTACAACTACAACTACTACTACTACTACTACTACTACTACTACTACTACNACAACAACAACAACAACAACAACAACAACTACAACTACAACTACAACTACTACTACTACTACTACTACTACTACTACTACTACTACTACTACTACTACTGCTACTGCTACTGCTACTGCAACTACAACTACAACTACAACTACAACTACAACTACAACTACAACGACAACAACTACAACTACAGCAACTACAACAACTACAACAACTACAACAGCAAGTACAGCAACAACTTTACCTACATGACAATTACAACTACAACTACAACTTCAACTACAACTACATGACAACTACAACTACAACTACAACTTGATGTTGATGATGTTGATCATGTTGAACAACTACAACAACTACAACTTCAACCACAACTTCAGCTCCATGACAACTACAACTACAACAACGACAACAACTACAACAACTACAACCAGAATAACCACTACCATTACAACCACAGCAACCACAACAACCACTACAACTACAACTTCAACTACATGACAACTACAGCTACAACGGCTACAACTACAACCACGACAACCACTACAACAGCATCTACACTGCACTGCACTACAACTACAACTACAACTACAACAACTACAACTACAACAACTACAACCACAACTACATCTACATCTACAACTATAACTACAACAACTACAACTACAACTACAACTACAACTACAACCACAACAACACTGCGCTGCCTCCAACCACGTGTCGGTCCTTCAGTGGGTTCGCTCTACCATCAATCATTCACAGCAACGAGCCGCTTCCGCCTTGTGCGGAGTCACTGCATCATCTTGGAGCGAGTAACGCAGCATGTTTCAGCTCATGGCTCACTCGACACAAACTGATTGAGAAAGAAGCTGAAGCACACATACGTTTGACAGCTTGGTTGCCCAGAAACGTCTTTGAGCCAGAAAACGGCGACAATGGTTTCATCCTTGCGGCGAAGAATGCAAGCTCATCAAGTATACGCTGGTCGCCAGCGTGGGAAAAAATTGCCTGCGGTCCCCCGGGAATTTGACGCCAAAAGCGGGCTCCAAAAATGAGGCCATTTGTGGAGTCTGAGCAAAGGGCGAACAGTTTCCCCAATGGCAGGGAAGTTTATCGGTAGTTTAGCGGAGGTTTGTCCATGAGCAGGCGCAATGATTCTTGATTTCGTGTTGTTTGTATGGCCCTGCCAATGGAACGGATGCTAAGACTGGCCGGATGCTCAGACTGGCCTTCAAGAGGTTTCCCGAGATTTATCTATGCACAGGCGCAGTGTTTTGTGATTCCCATGTTTTTGGTACGTAGTACCCGTCTTGCTACATTGGATGCAAAGTGGTGTTTCTCCTTTGGGTTGCTTTTTGGGAAGCCAGACAATTCATGCACGCTTCCAACTTGGAGTCCTCTTG
>BGPT01000038.1:113036-118036 GCA_003297045.1 Symbiodinium sp. clade C Y103 | reverse complement strand
GTAAAGTCTTCTCTGTGGAAAGCGCAGGGGTCGCTTGCTTTGGGGCCGAGATCCGTTTTGAACAGGTTTTGGTCCAGAGAATAATAGCTGAGATGATTCGAGACTGCGCTGAGAAGAGATGAGATGAGGTGAGACGAGCTGACAAGAGCAGAGATCAGCTGAGAAGATGTGAGAAGAGTTTAGAAGACGCGAGAAAAAAGAGAAGAGATAAGAAACCAAAAAACGGTCTGACGTGAGCGCAGAGACCTGAGAAAAGTTGTGAAGAGGCGTGAAGATCTAAGAAAAACTGAGATGACATGAGATGACATGAGATGAGATGGGATGAGTTGAGACGACCTAGCACGAGAAGCGTGGTGAAGAGCTGAGAAGAGCTGAGTTCAGACGAGCTGCGTAGCATGGAAAGCTGAGACGAACTAAAAAGAGAAGAGTTCGGATGTGTTGAGAAGAGATGCGAAAGGCCCAGGTGATATGAGAAGAGATGAGAATAGTTGCGATCAGCTGAGAAGAGCTGAGAAAGGGATGAAATGAGATAAAGTGAAAAAAACTGAGAAGACATGAGATGAGATCAGTTGAGATGAGGTCAGATGAGGTGACAACGCGATGCAACGAGCAACGAGAAAGCTGCGATGCCATGAGATCAGATGAAAGGAGAAAAGTTCCAACATACAAAAGACATGGCATCAGCTTGACAAATCAAGAGCTTGTGGCTGCGAAGCACAGAAGGCGTGCCAACAACCTACAGGCACAACTTTTGTTCGGTTCTAAAGGCTGTAGCGCTAAAGGTGTTTCAATTTTTAAACTTCCGCCCCCGGCTTGCCCTGGAACTACTTGTAACCATTTTTTTCCAGGGAAAAAAATCGAATCAACGTGTTTGAGCGGAACGACGTGGTTTATATGTTTGAAGCGGGTGTTTTATAAGAAGGGCGCTAGTATGATATAAGATGAATACTTTGATGGCGCCGTTATAGGTAGGTGCATATATACAGACTTTGGTATAAGACAGGAGAAGGATAGCTTCGTGTGACTCCACTTTGTACAACCCTATTTCCAAACTGGTTCCATTGTGTGTTTGTGCCTAGCAAAAATCCAGGACATATCTATTCGGGCATATCACCTCATCATGGTTCATATTATACTTGTACAGCCTGGGTTGGTAAATTTGTGGTTGTTTATTCCAAATTGGGTCGCCAGAACTAAATTGTCAATTGCACTTTGAAGTTGTCACATCCCGATTATCGAAAAGTGAAACAAAATTCACTGACCATTTTGGTGGACTCTACATGTGGACATTGCGCATCGTAAGATCTGAATGTGGATATGACCTCCTATGACAACGATTCGATTGGCTGCAGCTCCGGTCCCGATTTTTTTGGTGAACTAATTTGCTGACCGGTTGTGTTTGCTTCTCAAAGCACATTGTGGATGCAGTGGATGCTTCGAGTTCGACAGAGGCCCGAACGGCAATGGGAAATTGGGTCAATTGTTGTCCCAGATATTCTGGTTTTACTGCGCTCTGTATTGACATTTCAATGTTCCAATAAACTAAGCGATCTGACGTTGGTGAGGTGGTTTGATCACGTGTGGGCATCCTATTTATTGCAATCTGCGTAAGTGTGGTCTCGTGTGGTGTCAGATTGCCAAAACACATTGACTGGTTGGATTGTTTGTGCCAACTATACAATGCATATATTATATGTAAAAATAGATATCTACATGGATCTTATCCTGATGTTTTTGCGTTTTGATGATTTTGATTTCAATTTGACAGCTTATCAATCATGCAACCCCCCGACATTGCCTGTGAAAATGACATTTTTCGAATCAAAATCATTTCCTCGCAAGAACATGATGGGGTCATTTTAGTCAGTTTTCATGGATATAGTTTGTCCAAATTGGGCGAAACAACTGTGTGATCTGCCGTATGATATGCAGTGCTTTCAATTACATGGCAGGTCATGACTGTGGAAGATCTCAAAGTCAAGGCGCGGCGGGGGACACAGCCCTTCCCATGCGGGCAATGGCGTTTCTTCAAGGACGGCGGTGAAAGTCTGGAGTTTACGGTCTCCGAGGAGGGACACTACGAACGCAAAAGGAGCGGTTTGCGTTCAAAGTCGGATTGATTGGGAATCCGAGCATCTAATAAAAACCCAATGCCATAAACCATGTTTTTACAAGAGATTGGTAAACAAATCTCAATTCTCTATGCTAAATTTGGTAAAACTAGGAATGATTTCTGGTTGGGTTACCACGTTAGGCGTTAGGCATTTTGTGTTTGTTTGAAGTGATCATCCATGCGTGTTCGCAGCAACGAGACCATGGTTTTTGGGTTCCCTATCGAATTTGTGATGGTTTAGGTCCAGCCTTGGTCAAACTCACCTGTTAAACAACACAAAACGTGTCTCGAAATAAGGTTCTTGAGAGGTATGTTTCCCATGTTATGGCCATACAAATTTGGAACATGATGATAAACCATGGCATGTTCGAGTTCCCGAAAAATTAGATAAACACACATGCGCAAACCTCCGGTATCGCAGGATCAAAGCCGCGGATGTGCATGGGCAACTTATCCAAGACCATGAGAACCCGTGGAAATGGAGGGCCAAACTGGAAACTCTGCTTGCAAAAAGACGCAAATGTGGTGGGTTTGTCGACCGGTTGGCTTCAGAGCCTGCATGTGAAGATCTCGTGAAAGAGGGAACACACATATGAATACATTGTCTACATTGGTCTCGGAGGCTTCACGTTCTTGGGACATTCTGGTGCGGTTTTTTGGCACGATATAACGATATACCAGTTTGTTTTTAACTATTTCTTCCGTTCAATCCCTGGTTCGGAAGTCTGCCCCAAGCTAGACCTCACTCTCTCTCTCTCTCTCTCTCTGACTGTTTGATACTCTTTGTATGTACACGTATATACTGTACATCATGCATGATGTATATGAATAGATATAGATTCTAGTTATCGATGTAAACATAGATATAGATGACAATCCTTTGAAAATAAGAGCAATACAACAAAATCCCACCACAGTAGTGAGAAATACATGTCTTGGGGATTTCTATCGGTTTACTATACCTTTGTCAGGTTTATGACTTTGAGATGCCCTAAATCACATCACCAAGAGACAGAACGATATGTCTGAAACCGCTCTTTGTCCGACTCATGATCTCGATGGGTTGCAAGAGTCCCAGAGAGTCTTGACATCTTGCTGGCTTATATAAATCATTTTAAATATTTCAAGTCACATCCATCACGTCTCAGCCAAGGACACGGGTTCGCAGTTGGAGCTGATGTTTGCTGATGATTGCAAACTCAAGCGCCGGTTGATCCCTGCACAAGGTGGAGAGAAGCGTTCAGATGCCTCTCATCAAGGAGGCAGGTCGAATGATCCTGGTTTAACGATTTTAGCGACCAAAGTGGAGGATCACCAGCAATATGTGTGTGGATTTTAGTAAATTGCACCAGTGAAGGTTTCGCAAAAACTTTGGATATTCCGCTGGTGTTGCTGTGTTGTAGAAGTCCACAGCCACTTTGTGGTGCAGGCGGAATCCTGTTGGATGCCAAAGCAGCCAGAGACAGCTGGCTCGCGAGTCTTAGTGGCATCATGCAGTACTTCATTGCTCATCCCAATGCTGAGGAGTCTATGCCTGTAGTGCATCAGATCTTTGATTGGGTGGATGGTTTCAATAAACGAGACTTGATTGCAAGAGGCGAAGAGCGCGGACTCACAAGAGGCAGATGACGAGGGTGTTCTTTCATAATGGGGACTGCACAAAACACAATGTATCCCCTGTCAAAGAAAAGAAACCAGTTCTGTGGATTGTCAATTGTCAGTGTCTCCCATTTTGAATATTTTAAGACAGATTTATTTTCATCCATTTTAAGTACTTTTGCCAAGGCCAAGTATGAACTGCGGCAGTGCCAAGCGTTGACATTTTTTTCCAAGTAGTTCACTTCAAGTCGTACCAGCTCAGGATACGAGGTCCTCAACGGAAAGACGAATCCTCTGTTTGATGACTTCATGCAGGAGGTGTGCGTGTAGAAACAAGGGGATGGGGCCCATTTATGGTGATTTTCATGCTGAAAATGAATGTTGTTTTAACATGTTAGACCGTGGTGCATGGGATTTTATGTTATATCCTATCGCCATCTATTTCCGCTGAAACCCAGGTCGCCAACTTTGTCAGAGATCTTGTTCGCAATGGGAGCGGTTCCGAAGATGGGTCCCAGCGCTTGGTCTGTGCAACTCACTTCGTCAGCTGCCTCTTCAAGCGGTGGAGCTTTGTGACGCGCAGCGTCAAGGAGTATGGCCGCTTTTATATCACTTCTTGGGATGCTTGGAAAGATTGGAAGCTATGATTTATCTCATGAAATATCATGATATATTATTGCAGATTTTCCACTTGGATTTGCTGAAGGGGATTATTTTGATGTTTTGTTATTTCCCAATTGGTTATTCCACCAGAAATGCGGAATCTATCAGTCACGGTTAGTTATATTATAAATACACAGTGTATATATATATATATTACGAAAGCCAGCCGAAGGCCTGGGCTGAGTATAGGTATAAGCGAAGCGAAGCGAAGCTTTAGACCCCCCACACCCCCCCCCCTGGCTCTGATTTGGGCCCGTTTGGGAAGGTGAGGCCAGAGCCTGGCTGGGGAGAGCAAAAAAACCGGAGCCCGGATTTTTCGTTTTTCGGAGCTTGAAAGGGAAGCTCCATTTTGGGCACTTTTTGGCTTTTTTGGTTGATTTTTGGCGTTTTTCATCGGGTTTCAAAGGCCAAANTTTTCGTTTTTCGGAGCTTGAAAGGGAAGCTCCATTTTGGGCACTTTTTGGCTTTTTTGGTTGATTTTTGGCGTTTTTCATCGGGTTTCAAAGGCCAAAACACTGTAATTTATAGTGTTTTTGTGCTTTTGGCATGGAAAAATTACTTCTTGCAACATGCTGAAAACTGCGTAAATACCAGTGTTTTTGCTAGGTGCTGGCCACAAAACACT
>BGPT01000038.1:67442-112912 GCA_003297045.1 Symbiodinium sp. clade C Y103 | reverse complement strand
CTCTCGGATGCAACACACAGAGCATACAGCGCAAAGAGAAAAACGCCGCCTGAGCATTTGTTTGGAGGCTGGCTTTCGTCCCCCCCCCTCTCAGGTATAGATACATACAAAGTATACACATACAACGTTTATACATACAAAGTATATACGTACATACATAATGTGTTGGTTTTTTGGGCTTTGGCGCCAAGGAAGTGGAGAGTCGTTCTCATAAAGCTTTGAAAGCTTGCCGTGACCAATATGCCCAAACTTTGGAGAGAAACAAGGGGAGCATGCACCATTTCTTGAATCGTCTGAGCGACCGGAGCCTGCGGTTCCTGATGGAACAACTGGAGTCCTTGGCTTCCAGGCAAGAAGAATATACCACAAAGTTGCCATATGTCTGCCTTCTAGAGATGGCAATTGTAGTGTCGGGGCGAACGCGTACAGAGTTGCCCCTACTGGAACTGAAGGTGGAAGAGAGGGGGCATAAGTTCTTCAATTTGGAGTCTCGGATGCATTCTTTCCATCACAAGCAAGGTTTACCTTCGGGGATGATGTTACCCCAATTATACTTATATACCAGGGCAATACTAGCTCCGTAACGTGTATGCTGTCTACATATGACCTATGACAGTGCATGCGCTCTACTCATAAACTGCCCACGTACTGTTAACACACTTGCATTGCACTCCCACCAACAGTTGCAACCACACTGGGTACCAAGGTGATGCGATGCAATGTAAAGGTTAATGTTGAGGTTAATGTAAATGTAAACGTAATTTAATGCAATTTAAGGTAGTGTAATGCATTTCTGTATATCACATGTTGTACACAGTGTTGTACACAGCAGCCCCCCAGACTATCTATTTTTATTTTCGTAGGGTTTTTATTTTCTATCTTTTTCAGGATCACTTGGGCATGTTTCGCTTTCAGGTGGTGCATTCCTGTCCGCTCCGCACACTGTCTGTAGCATGCATGTTTCAATCTTTGAGGTGTGTTTGCATTTCAACCGAAAACTGGACATGTGCAGAATCTTGGGGAGCTCAAGATGAAGCCCAGAAAAAAGTTCCCAATGGCCCAATAGCATTGTCCTTTGCCTGACATGTCAGCGGATCCCAAGGAATTTGTGTTGAGCAGATGTGCGAAGGAATACAAAGAGCGTCAAGAATTCAGCTTTGAAGCTCCGCAGCAGGGCGTCGAAGGGCCGTGATTTGTGCCACCAACCAATCTGGTTACATCCAATATTCTTTGGACTTGAGATTCATTTGTAGATCCATATGGCTATGGAAGAGACTCCAGTGGTACGCTGCTGTTCACACAATAGGTGGCTGTGATCTAGATGGATTTTCGCATGTTTTTCATGCAGGATCCAAGCCGATGGTCCATTCCCCATTTCTGGGCAGTTCGGAATTTGTTGGTCCAAAAACGGGATACCTCAAAATCGTGTGTTTGATCATCATGTTCCTATTGAAATTACAAGAAATTGGAGTATTCACCAATTTTTTTATGACACATCCACCTCATTGTGAAGTGATCGAACTGGAGGATTCTGGAGAAAGACGGGGTATAATGAGTAACCCCAAAAGGGGACAGATAATTTGTTCCCTAAAATTTCAATGTTTCCAGCTGTTTCATTTCTTGAGCGGTTACCGCTGAGGATGTGGCTCCCTACATGTGCTTGGCTGCTGCGACCGCGTGTGCTCCCAACGAAGCAGCAAAGCGCCTGGCGGTACCTTGGTATTTTATCATTGTCTCAAAATTGGGAACCCACAATTCCAATAAGAGCCATTGACACATGATAACAACCCCCAAAAAGATAGAACAGTAAGATCCTAGTAGATTAGTGATGAATTTCGTTTCTATCTTTTTGGAGGTTCCTATAGATGAGGGTCAATTGGCCATTAGGGGTATTTTCAAAGCCATTTGTTCAAATTTCATCGATGTCCTCATTTTCCCCACTATATATTTAATAGCCATTTGAGGGTGTGGCGACTGTGACAGACCAATCTGGAGAGTTCACCAAGAAAAAACTTGGATTTGCTGAGTCGACAATCTTTTGTTTTTTTTCAACTCAATCTGATGGAAAATGGGGAATCTGTTATAAGTTGTTTATTTACTGGAACTGTGCACCTAGAATTGGAGAATTGCAGGATGTTCACTTCTTGGATGTGCATCCCAGCTAGTATAGAAGTGGGTCATAAGCATGGTTGCAGCCAAATTTCATGTGTGATAGGCACACACTTCAACATGGGTTATCATCCAGTTGCTGATTGGGATGCACATCCAAACAAGTAGTATTTGGGGATTTCGCCAACAGAAATGGGCTTGCCCAAAAATAGAACCCAAAAATCCCACGTGCTTTCAAGAGTTTTTCCCTAGAATCTTCCAGCTCGATCTCTTCATGAAAGAGTTTTCCAATCGTCTCACGATTGGTGGATATCCCAAAGTTACCATTTTAATGGGAAAATGATGATCAACCACACGATCCTGGGCTACCTTGTTTCTGAACAAACACACATGGGGTCAACTTAACGACGTGGGAATCTCATCAAGAGTTGGGATTCAGGGAGGACTGATCGGTGAATCCACATCTACCCCTGGGTACATGGCTGACTTTGGAAATCACTGTTTTTCACTGAGCAATGATCCAAAAGCGGATATAGCTGAAGGATTTTGCTGGTATTTTGCAGTGCGATCGTAATTGAGAGAAGGTACATTTTCTGGAAAGTGCTTGAAAATCCAAACTAGCAGCAAGCATCCTAGAGTAATTGATTTTTTTTGCCATTGATCGGCAAGGATCAAACTGTTTCCATTTCAGTACCTGAAATGGGAATTTAACACCTACTGTTTTTTACGGAACAAAGCCAGCAGTAGCGCTCTGGAGCGTGCCATGACAAGAGTATCCGCATGATTTGACTAGCTAGGAGGAGTCGCGGCTTGTTAAGAAAGACCCAAGCCAATCGTTGATTTTTGTCCCAAGCCGTTTCTTTTCCTCTTCAAGATGATCATGGGAAAGACAAGCCAAGAGCCAAAAGGACCTGAACCCAACCTGCTGCCCAGCACCATCGTGCGATGTGAGCCATGCATCGATGTGGTGAAAGACAAGTTCCTCGGTGGCTGCAAATTTGTGGACAGTTTGTGCTTGGCCAAAGACGCTTGCGAAGGCGGCATGGTCGGAGGGCAAGGCGGTTTCAGATTTTCAACGATTTTGGGTCTGATTTTGGTGTGAAGTGGTCAGGGGTTGCTTCGTGATTTTCTGGTAGTAAGGAAAAACATGCGGGTGAATCATTTCGGTCAGGGAATGATCACAACAGGACAACCTGATAAGACCCCCACAGCTGTGTGCAGTGACTTTCGGCCATTGATCTGACAGGCTCACTGTTTTTGTTTTGCCAGGGAGGTTCCCGGAGCCGGTCGGCAGGTGCTAATGCTCCCGAACTCTTCAAGATGGTGGTCGACCGCTTCAAGCAACTTCCGGAGATGAAGAAGTGCTTGACCCAGCGCTATGATGCTGGGCTGCACAATTCTTCCGCCAATTTTTCTCATCCCAATGCCCCTTCAAATACCCCCGTGGGGATTCTAGGATGGTATGTAACACATTCTAATACCATCCCATACCAGGGTGGAAGAGATTAAATGCATCCACGCAAATTCGTGAAGAGCTTCTCTGGTTTGTAAGTGCTCAGTTTTCAGTTGGCCATGCTGAATCCCAGCTTCGATCTGAAGGAGACTGGCAAATCCATCACGGACGAAGTTCTGCGGCCGCTGCTGGAAGTGCGTCATTTTGCATCAACAGATCTGCAGGAGGTTTTGAACCATGCTGTCACACTGCAAGTTGAAGCTGCATGGCAATTTGCAGATGTGGCCAGGGTTCTGATTGATATTTCTATGGAGCTCTCCACTCCTACAAGCTTGGCAAGCAGCTGGGATGACTCCAAGCAATTCTTTCTCTGTGAGGTCAGGAATCACGAAGCTTTTGCCAAAGCAGCGAGGGCGGCTTACTCCAAATTTCCCTACTTCATTGAGACAATGTTGCCTGATTTGGCGCGGACCAGGGAGATGCTTTTAGACATCCGCTGTGGCTTGTGCATTGACCTCCTACACCTGAGGATGCAATGCCCCAGATTGTGACTTGCATTGAACAGGAGGTCCCCATATTTCCTTTGGCTCAAACACCTGAAATGGTGGCGAAATTACTAAATCCTAACCATTCTAAGAGGCGATGTCTTATAGAGGAAATACAAGGCAGTGTGTGGCCTAGCCAGGAAATTCACAACTCATGCCGGAGAATTCATCCATATTCATCCAAAGGAGTCCAGCCGGGTGGCGTGTAAGAAATGCGTCTAAGTTGTACTCTTGAGATGGTTGAGATCTTCTTATTGCTTGGGGCACAACTCTGCAAGTCCTGACCGTTTCTGTGTTGAAAGACAGTTGAAGGGGATAGACATTTTTCTGTGTCTGCTTGAAAATACACTAATTACCCCTAAATTTGATGTTTTAAAGCCTCACTTTTAGTACACATCAAATTCTAATTGGTCACATCTTTTCCGGCCCATTCCCATCTTGATATAAACCACCACAAAATGCAGCCAAGATCTAGGAGCCCAGATTTTTTCGGCCGAGAAGGTCATCATGATCCGGAGTCCAACTGGTGAAATTCGGTGTTTCTCTAAATTGCTTGGGGGTCGAGTTGGGGTTCCAAATGCATGTAACCAGAGTTGTAGGGGCCCCATATGCCAACGGGGGTGAAATCTATATCTGGTTATAACCATAAGTGGCAACCCCCAAATTCGATTCCGAAACTCAAAATGATGAATTTTCCTGGTAAAATTGGGGTCCCCAACTTTCAAAATCAGCTCAGCGAGGTCAGCCCAAAAGGTGGACAGCAACTATTGCGAAGAGATGCTGCGCGTCTACTGCGAAGCTTCACGGTTTGCTGAATTATTGCCATTACTTCTCCAAGAGTGGCCTGCCTGCCGGACTGTGAGAATTGAAGTCGCAATGGATCAAAGCTCCATACCTGTTATAATACATGGGCCATCGCGGGCACCGCATACAATGATCAAACCTAGTATACTATAATTTGCGGGGGATGAACATTCATTTACCAGCTGTTTTGGTGTTCACCAGGGTACCAGGGTTTTGATCCATATCCACTCGCAAGCTGACTGAAGCTTAGTAGACCAAACCTGGCAAATTGGGCGATGATTCATAGACTTTGGTGCAGCCAACAACAGGGTTTTGTGCACGTCCAAAACCGTGGGAGGAATTGCAACTTTAATAGCAGATGACCCAGGGCAAGAAATCAGTTTAACTCAGGGAGACCAACCCATCTTCATGTCAATCTTCGCTACCAATCGCGGACTGACGCAGGTATGATGTCAAAAGAGTCCGCAGCTTTTTGTCCAGGTTGCCGCCGGAGTCTTTGAACCAGGACTGGCCGGGGCGGAGAAGTTTATGAGGTTGACATGTAGTTTTGGGGGTCCTTGCTGGCTGCAACGTGCCAGGATACAACTGCCTTCATGCACAATGGGAGGTTTCCTATCAAGCACTTGGCAAGTGGTTTCCTTTCCAGCATGTCACAACATGACATTCATTCATGCCTCATTGAAAGCATGCAAACCTCACTGCGCTGTCAATCCAAACTTCTTTCCCCCCCACACAGGAGGCCACAAGAGCAGTGCAGCAGCTGGTGGAGGATAAAAATCAGAGGTGGAGCCTTCCAATTCATGAGCTTTGTTCCTCGGCTGGAGGACCATGATTCAGAAAAGAAAGTCTGTGGCTGGAAAAAAACACCAACACGTTTGGCTCAAGGCTCACACAGTGTTATTGTGGGGGTAAACAAGGGCACCAGAAGTGGGATTAGCGCTTTTAGTTGACCAGTTCTTTTGTCATGAAAACCGTTTTTGAGGTGACAATGACCCTTGCTATTCCCAGGGTATATGTACTGGGATACTCCCCAAAAATACACTTCAATTTGACCCAGAAATTGTAGACAACTGCCACTTGTCATAATCATGATCACTAGTCACATCGAATTCGGCTGCTTCATCCCAGTTACAAAAGAGACCGAGACCTGATAAGATCGGCTGAGGAGCCGTATTTTTCTGTTCATTTCAGCACCATACAACCGGTCCCCAATTCCACGTTGATGTACAGAAGGCGGCACATTTGGCCCCAGGTCAAGGAGATGCCGCTCAAAGATGGGTCAAGGAGATTTTTTCATCTGCCGGCCAGTTTTATCAATGCTTGCCACCTTGGCACACCAGTTTCAATGGTTTATTCAGTTTATTCTCAAGGATCCGTTTTGTTGGTCGTATCCCCAGAAGATTTTTTGACTTCACGTGGATCCCTTGCACAGCTGTTCTTCAATGGAGAAAGCAGGGAAAAGACATTGAAATAGCAGGGACACAGGACGTCAATTTGGAAATGAGTCTAGACATGTTCATCTATGGATCCTGGATCGTTTCCTGGTGACAGCGAGAAAATTTAGAAATTCTTGAGGCACCAGGAACGGCAGATGACATAATTGGTGGATGCCAAGATGGCTGGTCGATGCCAGTGGATTGATGTTTGTTCTGAGAGCCTTTTACACTATCAAATCTCTTTAATTTTAAGGAAAACAGACAAAATACTGCCAGCTTTTGGTTCATGGGTGTTGCAAGATGTTTGATTTTTGTTTAGAACCTTTCCCACCACTTTCATTCGGCCTGTTTTTGGAAATGATCTATAGCCCCCAAACTGGGTTCCATTCTAGAATCTCGAGATTCACCACCATATCAACCATATCAACCATATCAGCCAGCTTGGACAGGTCAAGCTGCAAAGCAGATTGACATCCCCTGTCCATGCTATTCAGTGTTGTTCAGCTGCAGTCTCCGGCTGAAAAAACCGGTTGGTTTTTCCACCCTCTCTCTCGGCATCCTGGTTGTACCAAAGACATTTGGCATATTGAGTTTATCAAGCAGCATATCAGCCAATACCACACCATGCCGGCAGGACTTGTTCTTGAAAGCTTGGGTTCCAAGCTTCTCGGAAGTGTCGGCAGAATCTTCCAAGGACCAGCAGATTTTCCTGACAATTTTCATCTTTTTGGGATGAAATCACCAACCAGAATGGATCTGTGTCTTTAAAAAATCAAAAACATGTTGCAAAGGTCTTAGTTCGCTACATTCTTCCTCCAAACAATATGGATTATTCTAAAACGAGATTAACAAGATCAGTCTTACCAGTGGTTTCATGCCTCTGAATCGCTTTGGACAACTTTGATCCCAACTACATGATCTGCCCAGTATGGCCAAGATGGATGAGTTGATTCACCGAGGGAAACACATCCACCGTGCTACCAAATGGACCCCCCCTTTTCCACATTGGATATGGGTCAATAGCAAGGAATCCGCATCATGAGGATCATTCTCTGCATTTCAGTTGCGTTCATGGTCTCATCACCAGACAAATCCCCTCCCCCGGTCACCACTACAGAAATCCTGGTTTAGTGGTGAATCTATTCGTTTTGGGGTCGCATACAAGGGGGTCCATACTTGAGGGGCATGCGCCACAGCCATGTATAAATCCAACCGAAATGAGGATTTTGAGGACATCGATTCTGTCCAGAAACGGGGTATAGCCACCAAATTTCCAGTTCCTGTAAACCGGAAATCCATCCTTCGAACTAAAATGGCGGCCCTGCCATAAGTCCGGGGTTGTAAGTCAATTGTTTCCACTAAACATACGCTATCCTCAGGTTAAAACGGTTAACCAAGACTAATTTGGTAATTTGCGGTCCAACAAAAAATCCAAGAAGTTACCCTGCGAAAGCATCTGACTTAGAGGTGGTCCTCCCGCCAGGAGCAGATGTTCTTCGAGTGGCTGGGTGTGGAAGGCCTTTGTCAACGGCCAGAGTTGGTGCTTCAACGGCTGATGTCAGATGCCGGAGTCATCCACCATTTCCTGCAGGTGGGAGCAGGGGTACCCGAAAATCCAGAGGATTATGTTCATTTTTCCCATGAGAAGTATCATAAATTGGAGGTAGATCAATATCCCGAAAACTAGGATGGTGCAAAAACGTGGGTCTAGAAATCATTGAATGGGAAAATAACCATAGCCCATGTAGGGGTACTACTAGCTTTGCTGAGTGATTGTTTGACTTTTCCATCTGGTGAATATCCGCCAGAAACGTTTTTTTTTTTTTTTGCGGGGCCAGAAAACATTTGTCAAAAAAAAAAAATCAAGTTCACGAGACCACATGCCAGTGGCGAAGACCAAGTGCCTGTGGCGATGCTCCCATTATGTTTTGTTTTCTTAGTTACAAGGCAGNGTACATGTTTCATGTGATTCAACGGCGCCTCGTTTGTTCGCTGTGTTGTCTTCAATCCGATTCGCAAGCCAGACATGGACAAAACACAGATCATGGAAGCGGAGAAAACAGGAAAAAAGGAGAAAGAAAAGGAAGGCGGAGAGATGCGGAGAGGGTGTGTCCAGTCCCAAAAAAAANAAAAAAAACGGGCAAATGCTTTGTAAAACTTGATTTGCTGTTGCTGCTCAAGCGCGAGGAAAAATAGGAAATGGAAGCTCGCCTGTAGAACGCCATCTCATGCCTTGTAAGTCTTGATTTGCTGTTGCTGCTCAAGGGCGAGGAAACATAGGAAATGGAAACTCGCCTGTAAAACGCCATCTCATCCTTACAGAAACGGAGTAACATGCCCGTGCGCAGAGATAGCAAGATTGGAACGCTGGGAAGAAGTAAACAAGATAGGCATACATGCAAGAAGGACAAGAATGCAGACAGTGGCGGTAATGGATTTGTACCGCCGAACAATGTTCTTCATCCGCATTCAGTTATGTTCTGTTGTCCACTTGCATAAACTGCATGTGGTCCTGTACATGCTATACGCTTGGTTGGTTCAAGACTTGTCTTGAAGGCGATATCATACCGTAACTCCCCCTATCCTTGCTCAGTGACCAAAAAAAACACTCAGTGACTCAGTGACTCAGTGGCACCGACGAAGCAAACTAAATTAAATCAAACGATGTAAGGAGGCAACAACTGACAGCCGACAGACACACAGTCAAACAAAAACTCGGAATCGTACAAACCATAACAGGGCAAAAGGGGAATCAACAGGCCAACCCTGGGAATGTGACATCACATGGCTGCAATGGAGTTGACATGTCGCAATGGTCAGCTCAAAGCAAACCTTGCACAACAATGCAACACATGGACATCGCAAAAAAAAAACAAGACCAAAGGGGGCACAGCAGAGAAAGGGAAAAAAAAAGCAAAGGAGAAAAGGAAACCCAGCAAGCACGGACCCAAAAAAAAACAAAAAAAAACGCGGGTCAGCCATGGTCACGTAAAAAGTGTGAGAACCAGGGAAAGCGAAGCGAAAAACAAAAACGAAACAGAGAAAAAAAAAGAAACACTCCACAACAAGAACGCGCAACATAAGCGCAGCGAAACAAGACACATGAGAAAAGGGAGAGGAACACACAACCACGTTACTAACGTTAGAGGCACAACTTGCACATGTAAAATGCGCTGCGCATACAGCACGGAGCGAACTTTTTACCCAGGCTACACACAACACCTTCCCACTATTGTGAAAATAGCATCCTCACGGAAAGTGTCGCGATGCAACGGACTATCCAGAAAGGGACACTCAGCAACGCCATTGACTCCATCTCGAACATCTCGGAATACTTGCAATCCAGCATCTCCAAACATTGTTGTACAGAAACTCTTCAACCACTCGAACAGCATTTTGCGAGGATACATTGCAGCTACTAGTTTGCGGCAGGTGAGGCCCAAAGCCACTTTCATCCAGAAAAGGTCAGAACTCAACTGTTTGCAGCGTGAAAATGCACCCAAGACCACGGCTTTCTTCAAAGAACAAGGTTGCGGCGACCAATATGGCATGATCAGTTGCGCGGCATTTTGTTCATAAGCTGCTGCTACTTCAATCCCTTTCACATGGGCTGTCCAATGTAAGGCACCGTTCATGCAAACAAGCTCGAGCCCCACGCAAGGATTAACAGTATCAGCTTTGAGGGGCAGGTGTGGCGGATACATCATCGCAAGAGCATCCAGAGCAATTGTGCGCAAGTTGCTTGGGCTACTTTGTAGTGGAGAAATAATGAATACACGGATGTCATCCATGAACCGCAAGCACCAAAAGCTTGAACTTGGGAGTGTTTGCACAGCTCGTAAAGGCCCCTGTTCGCTGCAAAACCGCATCTCATGCACCATCAACACCATACGGAAAATAGCTCCACCTAAGCTGGACCCCATAGTGATACCTTGTTTCTGGCAACCCGACGTTTTTCCCAGGACCACCTGCATATGCGCGCAAGCAAATTCAAGCACAGCACCAACATCGTCCAAATCTATAGGTATCCACGATCCTTTTTTGGGGGAAGACCATGTTGCATGTGGCTGCGATTGGAAATTCCCACATTGCTTCGCTTTTGTAGGTGATATCCACGCTCGCTGGAAACCTCGAGCTTTCAATAGGTACAAAACCTGGTTCCAAGCATCCATGATTTCCTTGTGTTGCACATTCATGTAGCCATTTTCGACATCCCTGGAAAGAATGAAAAGACAGTAGTTCTCCAGTTGTTGTAGGCATTGGCCACTTCCAAGTGGGTCCCGACATAAATCCCGGAGAAAACCTACGACTCCTTGGTGTGAAGACCTGTCAAAATGACTATCCTTGGGAAGGGTGTCTAAGCAAAGCTCCACACATCTGGCAACAATCCGGAACAATAGGGCTGTTGGGCATACACTTTGGTCACCTAGTGGCCTCAACTTCTGGAGATCTTTATTCTTGGGAATGACGCGAAGGGGGGTCCATGATGGTGTCCTACTTCCCTGCATAGCATTTGCAATCCTTTTGAACTGCTTGTTTAAATTCGTAGGCTGAAGGTGGGATGGGATTCCAGGAACCCAAACTGAGAGAGGGAAATCACACTCAGATGGAGCGTAAGAGAAGCAACATCCACCTGCAGGAAATTCAAACAATTTGGCAGCAAGCTGCTGCAACAGCAACGGACACAAAGCAGCAAATGCGCTCGGGTTCTTGTCAAGCACTTCGATGTACAAACCTTGGCATAGTTCCTGAGTTAACGTCACATGTTTCATTGTCAGTACGGGCCCATCGCTAGGTTGTACAGTAGCACCCCAGAAATCCAAGAGTTTGTTCGCATAAAAATTGCAAACCTGATTTGTGGACTCCATGTGACTAACCCCGCGAAAGGGATCAGCCAAAGAAGATGCCAAGGTAAGGAGAGCCGCATTCAGCTCATTACCCNTTGCAAACCTGATTTGTGGACTCCATGTGACTAACCCCGCGAAAGGGATCAGCCAAAGAAGATGCCAAGGTAAGGAGAGCCGCATTCAGCTCATTACCCCCAATGGGAAATATTCTGGGAATGGCATGGAAATGATGGGATATTATATATGGGAATATGATGGACATCATTCTTTTCGACATGTATATATATATATGTAATTAAGGGGATATCATGGAATATCTTGAATTTCATTATCAGAGATATATGATATATCGAAGTGATTTTCTATTCTTTGAAATATCTGGATATTCCATGATATTCCCACTATTTCCCATATCATAATTGTCAACTACTGTAATGTTATTCTCATTGCCTAGTTTTATATCATATATCCTGTGGCTATTTAACATAGCCATGGGAAATGGCCCATTTATAGATGATTTATGGTGACTTCCCTATTAAAGATGGTGATTTTCCATGGCTATGTTAAATAACCAGGAATATCACTGAGGTGTGACATCAGCTGTACCGCTCCGGGGTTCCGTCCAGGTCTTCCGTCAGCTGGAACCCATCCGAGAGACGCTCTCGGAGGCAGCTGGGTGCGGCGGCTTTGCCTCGCGATTGTACAATATTATCATATATCTATATACAAACTTATGTATATACATACGGTGTATGAAATGATATGATATGATATTAAACATATGATACAATATGATATCATATGATTTGATATCATATGATATCATATTTGATATAATATGATAAGGTACATGTAAGTATAATCATATATATATATATACATCATATATATATATATATATATGATGTGCACCATGTTATGAAATGGTGGTGATCTTACATGCCTATGGAAAATGGCCTGTTTGTAGATGATTCACCTCTACACAAAAAAATGTGTGTTTTTTACCATAGCTATGTTGCTTTTCCATAGCTATGTTAGATTGCTAGAGTGTAAGTAAAAAGACACAGTGAAGGACTTGATATAGAAAGAGTCAAGACTATCCACTGACACGATATAATCAAAAAAATGGAAGTTTGACCAATATCGATCTGTTGCTATAATCTACGAATCATGGGAAAACCTGACAAAAGGTTTGCGAATTGATTCATCTTTAGCCATTGATTCACAGTCCACTCTTCATTCTTGATAAGAAAACGTGTGTACGTCAGGTTTCAGTTCATTGGTGGTACCTTGAGTGGTGTTCAAGATTGATTGACCTTCCAGATCCCTTGAAGGTCACATTGACCAGGTAATCATCAATTCCGTAAATTGTTTGCCGACCAAACACGTAGAACCGGTCAAACAAACTCCTGCAATTGATTTAAGCAAGCTAACTCTTTACCAGTGGCTTTGTTGAAAAAGAGCAGAATTATATAGACGACAGTAGATACGAAGATGATGTTTACATGTCTTTTTACAAAGATACACAGAAAGTGTACACTACTGTTTAATTATTGGGATTCGCAACGCTCTTATGCCTACGTTGCTTTGTGGATTCAACTACGATTCGTTTTCCATCCTGTTCTTCGGTTTTTCACGCATAGGGTATCCTAAATTCCAGTGCCTGCAATTACTTCCCTCAGGTGGCCATGAAATGGTGGTGATTGTAGAAAATGGTTTCTTTATGGTATGGGAATTGGTTTTACTCTATTATTTTCCCAGATATTATATATATATAAGTCAACCTTGATGGCTGTATGGGTCATGCTTTGCATTGTGTCCCCCAATTTTGCCAAGGTATGTGGGGTTGTTTGAAAATAAGGGAACCCCGAAATTCGATGATTTATGATCGTTTACCTTTTAAAACTTGCCCCTTGGGATGTACACCCCATTTTCATACACATCCATAGCATATATCATGTATTGTTGGCTTCAAATCCCAATAAAATGATATGATGTGACATGATATGACAGGGTATGCCATGACATCATGATATCACATGATATCACAAGACATATGGAATATATCATGTCATATCATGTGGTATCAAGTCATATCATGTCACATTCATTTTATATAATTAATTGTGTACAATATGTTTCAATGCTATGATATGATATCACATATATATAGATATAAGTTTATATCATATCATTTGATATCATGTCATATATATATATATATATACAGTATATATGTTTATCTATTATGCATATTATACACATGCCATTATGTGCCCGGTGACATGGTGGAAAGCGGGAAGCCAGGTCTCTGCAGGCGTGCAAGCCACGCGCAAAACGGAGGCGACGGGTGGATGGGTGGATGGATGTACCCTCCATTTATTTGACATAGCCATGGAAAATGACCCATTTATAGATGATTTATAAACCATAGTAACTATAGTAACCACAGTTGATTTATAAACCATAGTAACTATAGTAACCACAGTTGATTTATAAACCATAGTAACTATAGATACCCTCTGGTGACTAACAGTTAGCCATGGAAAATGACCCAAAACTATAGATGATAAACATGGTGATTTAGCTATTTATAGATGGTTTGATATACCCTCTGGTTATGACTAACAGTTAGCCATGGAAAATCCCCTATAACTCTAAAAGGAGGTTTCGTTCGCTGGGAACATCATCCAAAATTTGCCAGCTATTCCATGGCGAACTGTTAGTCAGAACCAGAGGGTATATACACATTGCGTATTCACACAAGGGATGATTCCTGTTGATGTTTGTTGAGAAGCTGCTGAAGGTCGAGCCCCTACTTGTGAATACGCATTGTTCATCTACAAAGGGATCGGCACAATCACAGGGTCGCGAAACTGCAAACACCGTACCCAATTGGGCTCTGCCAATCGCAGCCTCTTCTCAGCCGCTGTTGCCTTGTGTTCTTTTCAAACATTGCATGGGATGTGAAGATCTGCGGGTTCCTTGAGATGACACCTTTCATAGGTATTGTCCTTGGCCTCATGGCCATGAATGATGGTTGGTCGCATACTTGGCTATGTGTTGATGGTGTCACCACCGAATTGGGTGTTTCTTGGTGGCTACATATAAATAAGTACAGTCACAAAGCGCCATTTTGTTTGGCTGCTTTGTTGAAACAACTGGTCATATCCTATGAGTCCGATCCCCAGCATCTATAGAATGGTTTGATTCGCTCCAAATATATACCCTAACCCGACCCTCACACCACAATTGGTACGTGCCCAAACACATTTTTTATTGGGTTCATGATGGTCTCGGCATCTGAAGGCAGAGCTGGGAAGCCACTTCGAGCGCTTGCTCGTGACCACTGAAGAACTTTGCGCAGGGCGTGGGACTTGGCGGGGACTGGTTTTCTGCTGCTTGGTGAAGGTCATTGTTGATGAATTCCTTATTTTCTGATGGGATGTATACATGGTTCATTGGATTGGTTAATGGGAAAATTTACAGGAAACCCCTATATTTCATGGGAAAAACCATGGTTTCCTGTAGATTTTCCCTTCAACCAATCAAATGAATGGTCGTGGTAGCATCTCCCCTTTGTGGTGGTGAACTTCCTCCCAATTCTTGCTGGTTACACCTCCATTTTGTGTTGAATCGCCATGTCCTGACCGTGAGATTCCCCATTTTTCGGTTCTTTTTGGGGTCGTATGGATCTATCAGGAAATTCATACAGATCTGGAGAATCCACAGTTCTGTACAAAGTTGTTCCGTTTACCCTCTTGGAAAATAGCCAAACTGTTTGACAGAGGGGGAAGAAGAGCCGAGATAAAAACGATTGAGGTCAAGTTCCGCCCCCTCCAAAAATCGGTAGTTCATCGTCCGCCTGGGTTGGATATCCCATGATACACTCTCCTACAGTAAATTCTACTGGGTAATCTGGAAAAGTCTCCATGAATTACATCTGGAACTGCGTAATATCCCACAGATCCATGTCCAAGTTCTATCCTTTTTTTCATATCAATTGTCCAGACGGAAACCATCTATCGCATGTGTAAACTTCGTGGGGATTCAACCACGCCTACCCCAAAGGTGACCTCCACAGAATAGATGGATGCTGAGCCCTAGTGCTTGTTACTAAGTCAAACAGATAGTCAAACCATATACGTCCATATACCATCATATACCCCCCATTCTCCTCCATTTTCCCAGTTGAATCCCAATTCTTCATGGCAAAGTCCCACGTAAAATTGCCACCATTCCTGATGGCCCAATACACTTATTGGGTCACCTTCAAAATCAGCCGAGGCATGAAGCGCTTTCCGCCCAAGGGGCCGACACGGCGCAGAGTTTGAACGACCTGAAATCCGCAGCTGGACGGCAGAAAGCTAAAGCAGTTGATGTTGGCTTTATATGTTAGATTATGTTATTTAGATCAATAATGATGGGTATTATGTTCTCGATGATTGTTATTAGATGTTCATAGCCCCAACATGTTTCTGATGTTAATGATGCTTAGTGATGCTTATCAGATGTTAATAGGCCCACTACCTACCCCGCCTTCTACCTAGTAATGATGATTGTTTTGATTAAATGTACCCACTACTTTCAATTTTCTGATATTGTTAATGTTTCATTAATTGGTGTTAAGTGGCAATTTATTGATGGTGTCCCAACCATAAACCACTAAACATACAGGAATGGTTGGGATTATTGTCCACATTTCAGCGAGATGAAGCCTTGGGGTTCACCACAGATTCATCAAGTGTTTGGGGGGAAGTTTGTAAGGTTACATATATATATATATTATATAATCAATGAAATTAGTGGACATACATATATATATATAATATACTATTCTAACCAAAAAGGTGGGACATCAATCCAATCAACTGACATGAACCGTTCCTTTGGATCCTGAGTTTGGTCCCAGCAAAACATGGCTATGCCCAAGTCACCCCTCTAGAATTCTCACACTCTACGAAGTGAATATCTTACTCATAGTAGATTTTTGTAACACTGAACTGCTTTGATGTATGTTTTGGAAAAGTATATGAACATATCATTTGATATATATATATATGTATATATATATATATATGTATATATATATATATATATATTTGATATATATATATATATTTGATATATGTTGATATCATTTAGAATGATATAGCTATAGGGTTACTTGGAGTCCTGATCCATCCGTTTTTGTTCGGATCTCGCCACGGATCTCAGGAGATCCGACACGTTGGCCAGTCGCAAGACCTGAACGTGTCAGTTGCTTAGAGCCCAGGTGAGGAATGTCATCATAGATCATCTGGAAATGGGGTTTTGGATAGAAAATCAGGAAGGTAAAATAAGGGAAATATGCCTTAAATATATTTAAATATGCTATAATTATACATTCATGTATATGTGGGTCTGTAGAACGGAACGATCTCGACGTGCAGCTTGGTACTGACCAAAGCGCCGAGGAAACAGCTGGCATCTCCGCGAATGTGGCGGAGGCTGGGGGACCAGAAAGTCTGCGGTTCCCAGATTTGGAAGTGCGGTTCCAGTTATTATGTATATATATATATATATGTATATATATATATATGTATATGTACATAATTACATATATATATATATTATGTGTGTATATATATAACCATAGTTACAGGGGTTACATCCCAACTTATTTAAAAAAAAAAAACACGGTTATAGCATGTTACAGCACGTGAAAGCCATTTCGAATCTCAACTGCACCTCAACATGTGTGTTTCTTGGGGGACCATGGGAGACCCATTGTTTGACTAAAGCCATATGTAGGATGTTTGTTCCTCAACTGGTTCCCTCCTGGAATTTCTTGGATCAAAAATGCACAGTGTATACCCATCGTACGCGAAGATGTGTCAGCACCATTATGCTTACAAATTACAAAGAGGAACATGATGTTTGGTACCAAACACATTGCCAACAGTGGGGGGAATTGCATCTGTGGAAGCCTCCCAAAATTCCACAAAATGACTCAACACTTCAAGATGTCTCATCATGCAGCCTAAATAACCCAACAATTCAGGTTCATGAATTGCTATACTTCAGCCAGACTACAAATATGTAGGTCAACATAAGAAGATATAATATATATTTCAAGATATTTTAAGTATACCGGCGAAATTTGGGACATCTGTATACGTATCTACTGGTATCTATGTCATCTCGCTGAGCCTGTTCAGGAGCCACGAGTCTCGTTTGGAGCTTTCCGTTCGGATGCCCAGCGCGGGACTGTTGCAGGGACAGAAGTCGTTGCGATTGACCAAAATCATACAGATAGTGTGCGTGTGTGTATATATTACATACATATTTACATATTTATATATTATATAGAGTATACAGGTATACGGTATACAGGTCAAAAATGTCCACTGGCACAAGTCAAAAACATAGGTGACTTGTAGCTGAGAAAATGACACTGACTAAAAGATCAAGATTTGGTGATTTGCCGATTGGCCAACATCAACTATCATGCCCCAAGTAATTACAGTATAGCAACCTACACTACCCCAAATGATTCATTGAACACTACCCCCATGAAAAAAAGTCTAAACATAGGGTGGATTCAGTGCCAAAATCATCCAAAATCGAGGTGGCAGAAATAACATGTGTTTGATTTATTTTTCAATCCGTGACGCGTTTGCTCTTTGCTGTTCAGGTTTCACTCCAGATTTTGCTAACCCCGCCCAGAAGAAATACTTACACCCAACCCTGTCCAGATCAGAAGTCTTCTTTGAGACAGTTTTGCTCTAAGGCTGCTGAGATAAAACTAAAACAGAATTGGCAGATGCTAGCCACGGACATAAAACAGATTGGTCTTGTTTGGGGACTTCCTTGACGACGCTTCAAGGCTTGTTTTATTCTTCTAACATGTTCTAACAGTATTTAAAAGGCTTTTCTTGTTATTATGGGCCTACTTAAGTCCACATTGACTGCACGGCCTTTGAATTTTGCTTGATGGCCAAACTGCCTGGTTTGACCACTAAGCCCACGACCTGTTGGATGAGTTTTGGTGGAGAAATGGGGCATTTTCTGTTGCCATGAATGGAGGAGTTCACTCTCCCGATGTAAGTTTCGGGTGCCAATCAGTATCCACGACTGTAATGCGGGCAGATGGCCATATCAAGTTGGTTCGAGCCATGAGGGAATATTATACCTTGAACTGAGGGGGACATTGTAGGACAATAGGACAGGAGATGATGTTTTGGTCCTGGTTGTTTAAATGTCACAGTACCTGTTGTATGGGATGTATCTTCTTGAATCTCCAGCGTAAAACCAAGGTGGAAACCCCAAACACACGGCTGGAAGTTGGAAGACAACGTTCCTTCTATGAATAAATGACTATGACTGCGTTCCTGTTCCTTGCATGTACATATTGAATACAGTATATATATATACATATATGTATATAAGTTTCGTGGTTTGGAATATTGTTTATGTTAACTATTTGGGACAACAATCCATATTATATTGACTCATCATATTTCAATTGAAACCATCCATCAGTACGTGCACATGAGGGGATGGTCATCAATCCATTCCCAGGGGTTCATATACTCATTTCATCTCATGATCAGGATTCCCTTTGCATTCGATGAGTACCCTCTGGTAAACTAACATAGCTATTTTTCAAATGGCCATAGAAATAGTTGATTTACCCATTAAACATGGTGATTTTCCATAGCAAACTGTTCGTTTACCAGAGGGTTAGACCCCATTTACATAATCCCAGGTTTTGACCATCTCGCACTTTTTTGGGTCTTCGCTCCACGGCTCCGGCTTATCAGGATGGCACGCGAGGCGCCAGGGGAAGCCAGGGGCCAATGGGAACTGGCCCATTTATAGATGATTTATGATGATTTTATGATGATTTACCCATTTCAAAAAATTGTTAAAATATTGTTATTTTCCATAGCCAGGTAAAAATTACGAGATGGGAAGTAGTATTTGATCAATAAGTGGAAGTGGTTGGAAGTGTGTATTGCCCCGGAGTTTTTGGTTGGTGGGCTAACATACCGGCAAACCACAAGTGAAAAAAGGGTTTAAGGTAAATCGTGGTTTGGTCAAATGGAGTAAATCCATGTTTAATATGTGGAGGTTTCCTAAAATAGGGGTACCTCCAAATCATCCATTTTAATAGGATTTTCCATTATAAAGCATCCATTTTTGGGTACCTCCATTTTAGGAAACCCCCATGTAGATCAATATGAACTTCTTGGAACAGAGCATCTGAAAAAATATCAAGTGCCTCTCAGGAGATGAACCAAAAAGTGGTTTCCCGGATGCCGTGGTGAACTCTTTGACCGGTTGGGCTCTCAAGCCTAAAAGTAAGCACCCTGCCATCAATTCATGTCTTGTGTTGTCAAAACAATTGGTATGAACTTTCAAATATTCCACCTCCGAGAATGTACCCTCCGGTAATCAAACGTGGCTAGCTGAAAAATCCCCTATAAACGGAGGTTTCTAGCTGGGAAAAGCATCTATAAACGGTGGATTTTCCATTGCCACGTTTGATTACCAGAAGGCATTCCGATCCTCCAAGTCCGACCTTGGACTCCGGCAGGTCTTGAACCGCTCCTAAGGCTGCCAGTGGCCGGTGACTCTTGGAGACGGGCCCCAACAAAGCATGGTGGATGTAGGGCATGAAACCACCAAGGGACTGCGACATACTGCAACCATAGAATGATTCGAATGGGAGTCTTGAATATTGTAAGAGGATGGGATCAGATTCCATTTAAACTATCTGATGTTTCTGAAAACCGTTTTTGTCCAAACAAGAAATGTCCAGACTGTCTATCTCTTGTCAACCCTTGACACCACCATGATGCATGCTCGTAACTCAAGGTTCATTCCCCAAAATGGGGATTCAACAGAAAAACAAACTCTTGATACAATCTTATACATACTAGAAAACATATTTATACCACGCAATTCAACGAAGAAAGCCAGGGGGTCAATCCTCTGCAGGTCGCCTGAAGAACCCGCATCGCAAGAGGCAGCGAGCCTTGCACCCAGGCGATCAATGGATGTGCAGTTCAGTAAGTGGATTATAACAGTGAGCCATATATGAGTCTGTCTTAAAGTGGAGTATCTCGTATATCCCCAAATAGCTATGACAAACAGGAGAAATGATTCTTCACCAACGGATTTAGGGCCACCCAATTTTCAGACAAACCCAACCAGTTTTTTGCCGACTAATTACGCTTCCTGGGATGCACCCGCAAGTAAGTCAGAGAGAAACACATGGAATCTATATGAATTTATGGAGAACGTTGTCGATGTCATGGGCCACACATTTATAGGAAAATGGTTGTGTAACAAGGAACAGTTTTTGTTTAGTGATGTGAACATCAAACACAGGGATATGTAAACGACAAACAATATAGGTACCACCAACACTAAAACTGACATGCACAAATAGGGTATAAACCATCAATAAAGTGTACAGAACTGTCCAAAATGTCGGATTTACCAATAGTGGGGCTAGAAAACCCAACCAATGACATGGGGATCTTTTGTGAGATAGGATTGCAGTTAAACCCAACATGGTGATATGTGGGTTCCCATTTTAATGTAAAGAATCCGGTTTCAATCCATTGGAATTGGGACGTTTCAACAGGTTCAACTTCACAAAGTGGTGGCATAAGCTATAGATGATGGGTTAATCTTGATGAGTGCTTGGATTTTGGCAAAGAAAATGTTGAGTCAGTATCCAGCTGACCTCAATAAGACATAAGTGCTGTTGGCTGGGTATATATCATTATATATCTACGATTATGCTAGGATGTACTTGTGTAATTGTTTTCTTCTTTTGTTTTTTCTGGTTTTGACATGCGGTAGGTCGCTGCAACGATCGAAATTCCTGAGAAACGAACTTTGAAGGAGCAGAGAAACAAAACGGACCCTCATCTATGGTCTTCTTCATGGCGCAGATACCATTTGTGAACTTGAGGGATTTCACAGCGGATGATCTTTGGAAATATCTAGCATTCCCCAGTGAAACATCGCCTTGGGCCTCGCCAGATCCTTGCAATCGTCTCCTGTGATATCCTCAGTCCGGGGAAGGCGCAATCTTGAACAAAAGCATGGTCTATGCCGTCAGAATTTTCAAGCAGACAGACAATCCAGGCTTCACCCTCAACCCCAGAGTTTCTTGTCAAAAACATGACAAATGATCCATGACAATTCATGAGAAAAAATCCACCACAGCATAGTCCATGTCAATGAACCCTCCGGTAAACTAACGCAGCTATTAAAAAATCACAATTTTCACGGGCAAATATCATCTATAAATGAGCCATGTTCCACAACTGTTAGTTGACTGGAGGGAAATCAACCAAACCCTAGCCCTTGTGCCGCCAAGGAACAACTGCGAGGTGCTGATGCCAGCGCATTCAGTTCCTCGGCTTTTGATCCATCCCTAAGCGACAAAAAAGTGTTGGTGGTTTGGGAAGAATCTCAACGAACTGGGCTATGATGGCTATGCATGCCATGGGCGGCATGATTGGTGGTGAAATGTGATGAATATTGATGAATTAATTATATCCCTATATAGGATATTAATTAAATCGAGACATTTACACCCGCAGAATTCTTGTATGTTCTTGTCCTTATTCTGATGTTGTTTTCTGAGGATTTTTTGACGGCTCTTTTAGTTGTAATTACTGGACATGGTTGTTTTCAAATATCTCATTGTTTCCATCGTGAAAGATCATGCAGATTGGTCCTGGTGGAAGGATGACGAACCATCAGCCACCTATCCCTCCTCCATTTGATGGCCGAATGATCCCCTTGCACATTATTTCACAAGGATTTAATGTGGTTTCAACCCAAAGAAGGATTATGCTAATCAGGACACATTTGCTTTCAGGATACAATTGGGATCCCAGATGTCAATGACAATAATTTTCGTCCCTAAATTGGAGGTACCTTGCTGTTACGTATCAAGGCCCAACGTCCTGTGTGTGCTCAGGGAATACAAACCCCAAGGGTACACCACCCTCATTTTGGGCACTTTATTTTGAAAGGGCCATTGATTGATTAGAAGGTTTTTGTGAAACGAGCAGGAGCAAGTGTACTCAACGGTAGTGTATAGAGACAATGATATAAAACCTGATAGAACCATCATTTTCTGGATGTATATACGTTGCGAGGGAGGATGTTGAATTTAACCTTTGACACCCATCATACATTGTGATTCCAGAACATGAATTGAATTTGCCCACCAATAAAAAGCATTAAGTCATTTTTTGGCCAACAAAGTCAAGAAGTACCATCCGACAAACTAACATAGCTATGGAAAATGACCATTCTTAAGAGGTAAATCATCTATAAATGAACAATTGTCCATAGCTATATTAGTTTACTGGAGGATTCAATGGATTGGTTTAAGGGAAAAAATGTTTCGGAAAGCCCCATCTTTCATGGGAAAATCATGGGAAAATCCATGGTTTCCGGTTAAAATTTTCCCTTCAACCAATCAAATGAAGGATACCTCGAAATTCTTGTCCTGAAGTATCCCCCTTCCCCAGCAATGGAGGCCGTCTCGGCGAGCTGCGCCGGCGCTTGGCACCTGTGAGAAACTCAGTGATCAGTGCGCTTTTGATGATACCCTCTGGTAAACTAACATAACTATGAGAAATACCCATTAGAAACCAATTTTTAATGGGAAAATCCACTATACATGGCCATTTTCAATAGCTACGTTTAATTACCAGAGGGTAGTGTTTGATGATTGGACACCTATCAAATACAGATTGCAACATCAGAATGATTATTCCCTATCAATTATAGATTGCAAATGATTGCAACATTAGGATGATTGTTCTTTTTGATCATTTGCACAATGGACCAGATATTAGATGCATGCGTGAAAATTTGAGTGACATCAAATCTTGTTGACGTTGCCGACGTTGCCCAATGCACAGGCTGTTTGCAAGCTCCATTCCCATCCTGACCCCCCAACTTGCTTGGTAAGGTTCAGCAAGAGTTGGTTGAACCCATCACCGGAGGCGACTCCATTTCCTTGGGCACCGAGACTATTTTGAGGGTTCGGTTTCAATGTTGCCTTCAGGCACCGAGAGTATTCTCAGCACTCTGAAATACTCCCTTCAGACGCAGACTTGGAAATGATTGAAGAATCCCATCATCCCCGTTGATATTAAGACCTCCAAGAAACATCCAGAAACCATGGTTTAGTAGGGGATGAAGCCAAATATTTGGGACCTATGACCTATATCTATTTGGGATGAACTGTGGATGGCACTGCTGCCAGGAGCCTCCCGGTCAGGTCGACCCAGCCACAGCCATTCTCAATTCTCAGTGGACCGGATTGGAGGAGGTAAATTCCATTCGACTGGAAAAAAACACCTGCATATGATCAGGTCATATCAGGTCATGGTTACATGAAAACTATCAACCTATACTGTAATCAGTGGATTGAAATGAATGATTTTGCATAATTAATCCTGCTTTGGCCAAGAATTCATAGGAAACTGAGCATCCTCAGCTTCAATCTCGCAAGAACTGCTGGTTAGGATGGGGTGGATCCTCCAAAAGTGGCCTAACTAGTCTGCAGTGGTTAGGAGGGAGCGGTTCGGACTCTAAAATGACATGCAAAGAAGCTACTGAGAGTTTCCCAACCACATCATAGTGTAACGATTCTCCAGAGCCCAAAACAGCACAAGAATCGAGCGCCTCGGCCTTTTCGTTTGCTTGTGCCATCCGATTCGTTGGTACCCAACAGCACACGCAGCAGAAATCAGATCAATATGAACATCCAACAGATAGACTATCTTCTCTTTAGTCTGTCATGTGAAAACAAGGGTATCAGTGAGTGACATGACCCATCTCCGTGGTACTAGTAAGGCATCAAGAACCCATCCACCACAGTTCAGGGCTTTACTTCTGGCGCTGAGTGGCTGTGCGGTTGTGAACGAAGACACTTGTTGGTATCAAAACTGTTGAGATCCGTGTTTGCTCCTCACCTTTCCAGGTCGAAGTCAAAACTCATCAAAATGGCACGTGAAGAATGATAGTTGGTGAAATTTGCTTATGAAGCCCTGAAGATAAACCTTGATTTCATTTTTTGTTCAATGAATCTTCATCATTGGGGGGGGGGGTTCACTGGCTTCACTGAAAACCCTGGGTAAATCCCTATGATCCGCCCTAGGTCGAGCGCAACCTTGCAAACACCAGGTCGTTGGGGCCTGAGCCGGCGACGAGTCGGGCATGACCGGCTGGGTTTATAGCTCCAATAAATATGGTTTACTTATAACATCTTATAACTATAGTTAACGGATGTGAATGGGGGTTATAAACCAACTTATAACTGGGGGGTTGCTTTGTATTGGATGTGGGCATTTGTTGACGACATCAAGTTGATGATCAACTTTTTGTTTGACAAACAAACATTTGGAATGATATCATGCAATATCCTAACCTGTCTGCAAAAAATGTTATTTTCTAAATATTTATAATATAAATAAATACATAATATATTTTGTCTTTTTGGCAGGATACCTATAGGTACCTTAGATATCCTTAGATTGGCTATGTCTCTTTGGTTCCAAGTTTCGCAGATTTCGGACATGTTTTCAGGTGGTTTCTTGGTCCGTCGGCCTCGGTGAAGGTCTGACCTCCTCAATCTGACCGGATTGCTCGGCCACTGCCGTGATCTCGTGAGAGCAAAAGGTATGAAAAGAGCCAAAAGATTCAGATGTTGATTCTTGGTAAATTAAGATTCTGTCCTGGTTTCTTGAATTGACACCAAGATCATGGCCCTTTCTTGGTAAAGCCCCTGGAAGCCGCCATATCGAATTCTAGAGACTTCTGGGATAGATCAATCAAGTAATTGCTAAACTGTGGCAATTTCATGCCCAGTCTTGGTTCAAGGCAAAGCCTAGTAGAACCCCAAAGAATTAAGGGATGAACACATAAGACAAACATCTAAATAATGTATGTTAAAGAGAACATTTATATCATCACATGAAACCCTATTAAAAAAACGGTGTTCTCAATGTCTTTCCTAATCAACAAATTGATAGATCAATACATAGCAGTGACCTGATCGTATGTCCAGCTTCCAGGCAAAGTGAGAGAAACTCTGAGATGTTGTACGAAAACAGGGTGATGCTTTCAGCATGAAAAAGTATAGGTAGCATTGGTCTTGATCATCAAGCTTTGAATGTCAACATGGGTTTGTCTGGAAATGATGTATCCCAAAATCCTCTATTTTTATTCATGTGTCCCTATTAAACCAAGCATTTTGGGGATTTTCAATCATTTTCAGACATACCGACATGTGTTCGTCAAAAAAGGGTCCTCGGAGAACTGCAGAAAAACCTGAGTTTCCTCGGTGACCAAAAACCTGAACCAAAGTCTGTCAAAAACCATGAAGAAGTTGGTATATCATCATCATATAGTATGGGTGTGTCTGAAAATGGGGTAATTATACCCATTTGATGGCAATTTAATGGGGATGATACTGATATAATCCATTGGAATGAACTAGCAGGGAAATATGGTGTGTTTCATCATCTCAGAGACCTGGAAGCAGCTGTGAAAAATTACTTAGCAGTATGACAGCAGTCCCTCCAGCAATGAAGATTCACAGAAAACTACTAAGGACTTATACAATAGATTTATGATGAGTCATGATGTTTTTATGTTGGTGCATAGTTCACAATGTCGATTTCATAATCAGGTGTATGATTTATGAATAGTTTTGTTGGAACTACGTAGTATATGACTATGATTCGGATACATGATGATTTCATGATTTCGATGACATGAATATGCTACCTACGGTATACCCTCTGGTAAGTAGCCACATAACTATGGAAAATCACCATCCTTTTCATGGGAAAATCCACTATTTCTACGGCCATGTTCAATGCTGGAGAGGACGCTGGTTACTTCTCAACCATCCCAGCTGGACCTGAAACGACCCGTAGTTCGGAGAGGTTCTGTGCAGATTTGCACAGGTGAAGTGATGTTTGAAGTGATTCATAGTGATTCATAGGATGTTAATAGTTGAAGGCATACATTAGGATGATACACTGTTGTACACCAAGGCCACCAGTTGTGTTTCTTGCTTCATAACCCCATCTAACTAGTTACTAGTTTGATATATCCACAATGCTACATCCAATAGTTAGACTAGTGAAAGAAACTTAGCTATTTGGGACAGGCACGAATCAGGCGGGATGATGAAGCAGATCACTGGAAGTACTGTCACTTGCTAAAGCATGCTCGGTAGATCTATACAGTGAATGAATAAACATGTTGTTAACTTAGGATGTGAAAATTACAATATTATATAAAATTACAATATATTACATAATTAATTATATCCTGTAATGTTACATCCGCAGAAATCCCAACTGCCCATCCAAATATGTTCAACAAAATGCAAAGATTTGTGCCACAATTAGCCAGATCCCGAGCCGCCAGGGATCATCCGATCTTTCAAGGTCCTGGTTGCCAATGCTTTGCAGAGTTACGCTTTCGACTAGCCACCGAACCTGCTGCGGCGGAGAAAGGGAGGAAAAATGGCACGGTTCTGGTTGGGATGTAGGGGATATATACCCTACATGTACTCTGGGCGATATCGGTTGTAATGTTATCTAAGGGTTATGTACAAGGCGGGTTCTCATGAGGATTAATTCACAAAGAACCCCAGAAAAAACCGTCACCCCCAGTGTTCAATCACGGAACAAGATAAGAAAATCATACCATGGAAGGGGATTTCCAACAATAAACCCCAATTGGGGATGGTTTCTTGTTGGCTTTACCTTTTTAGTTCACAACAACTTCATGGCCGACGGAGCCCACATAAAAATGTAGGTTGATAAGTTGACATCATCTGTGGCCCCGGTCCAGCAATGTCCTTTTTGTATCATGGAAATCTTAAGGTTGCTGAACTGTTGCAGGAGGCAAAGGCACGATTCTTTTGGTCATCCATATGGTCAAGAGATTTCAATGGCACGTATTATATCATAGGCACAAGCAGCTCCAGCTGCCTTTATTTCGTGCCAAGTGGAGGTTGAGAACGAGACATCTCACTGGAAACGTCCATGTCTTTTTTCAGTATGTTTGCGCATATGGTCCCTACATACCACCCAAGTGTGTACATGCTTACTTCTATTCGGGTATTTTCGGGTAGTTACATATACTGTATAATATCATATCATATCATATCATATTATACAATATCATATAGTATGATATCATATAATATAGTGTATGATATAATAGAATATATACATACGTATAAAATATTTTTATACACAGTATTATATACACATGGATGGAATGGTTTAGCATCAACTTGCATCAATTGCACCCCAGGTGGGATATTTGGGATGAGTTGTTCAACAGCCTTTGGGGTTTCCGGAACTTTGGTTCAGATTCGCGAGTCAAATTCTTTCGGCGCAGCTTGCGCCCACACTGAGGCAGAGACTGCGGCCTAAATTTGTTTCGGCACTTGGGAAAGAATTTGAACCATTCAACATAGCTCAGCTGGATATCAACGCTTCAATAGTGAATTCACCCACCAAAATGGTGATATAGTTGGGATATAATGTAGATAGAATATATAAGTCACAGCGACCTCATCACGGCCGATATAAATGATTATTAGGATCAAGCTAACTGGGTAACAACTGTTCCCAAATGGCCGAACGTTTACGTGAATCATTATAATTCAGCCAGCCCTATAGGTCATGATGACCTACTTGGTTTATTGGGGACCATTGTATCCCATGTAACAGGGATAGCTAGTAGCCAACCAGCAGAATGTGATGACAGAGGCTTTCGAACTAATCTGAATCCAAAAGATCAGATCGGTGCCGCGGGAATTTTTGTCCCAGGGATGATCTGGGTAGGTTCCAAGCTTATGGTGAGGCCAATGGATTTATTCTTTGCCATAGATGAAGAAATATACATACTGGTGTATATATATATATATACATACAATCATATACATATACATATAGAAATCATGTTGTGTAGCCTTTCTGTAGTTAGCGTGGCCAACTGAACAGATGGTCCCGAACTTGAAGGATTGGAAGCCCAAACATCTCGTGTGATCCTGGGTATAAAAATTCAATCGATATTTGCTGTTCCCTCCTATGATTCAGGACAAGCACCACACAATATTCAGGCCAGAATTATTCAATCCAATTAAATCAAAAATTAGGGGTAAGGTCAGTAGAGCAATCATAAGCCACCTAAATCTGTTGATGGTTTATCCCCAATTATGGTAAAATTGGGGATGGTGGATCCTATTGCTTTGCCAACATTAATGGATTTCTGTCAAATACTTCCCCTATGGTGCCCTGCACCAAAATCCGCCACCAGGGCATGGCAGAAACGTCGACGTCGGCAGACCTAACATCAACATATTTAAAAAGGGACTTACCCTCCAGTGAAGTTCAAACGTGGCTGGCTGGAAAATCCCCGAACTATATAAATGGAGGTTTATAGCTGGGAATTCAAGTAGAAATGAAGGGAGTTTCCATTGCCGCGTTTGATTATCGGAGGGTAACCACAAAAAACTGGGGATATGATGGAGGCCCAATGAAGTAGAATGGCATATGTAAGCATATACATATATAATCATATACATAGACATGGAGATGGGTAATGGGTCAATATCTATGGGACCGTTTTTGAATGAACATCCAGAAATCCCAGCTACCAGTATTTAGATGTGAGCAGAAGGCTGCTAAGATTTCGATCCAGTTCGCAATATACATCTGCAAGATATATGGCAAACTATGTGGGGCTGGGCTTCTTTCAACATGTCATAATGTTACCAAAAGGTTAGTGTTACTGCGGAACATGATCATGAACCAAACAATGAAAACTGTTGTGACAAAAAAAATGTTCTGAGAGCCACATGCTTGTGACATTCAATCAAGCCAAATTGAGCGCAGGTCAAAAATGAAGGCACATGGATGCGCTGATCTACATCATGAAATGATCGAATGGATCAAACACAGGGGTGTCCAATTTTATCCAGATATACTTTGGTAGTTATATGGAAGTATGTTTGTTTGACAACAGGAGTGATTTCATCGCGCATCAGAGCACAGGAATCTGATGCTTCAGATATGTTCATATATGTTCAACATTGTTCACCTGACGACTGGATGTGTCAGCTCAGCACATCCCTTGGTAAGGCCTGTACTTTCCAGGCTATAAACAACACTCTCCTCATGCGAAAAAGACATAGCAAAAAATAGTTCCAGCAAAGTTGGATTTGCTGAATGCAACAAGTACATATTTTTACATATCTTTAATTTGGATTCCAATGGATTCCAGTGTATAGATGATTTTCATTGATTTTCCACTTGCCTCCATGAACGACGTTTCCGATGCGGCCGAGGCCTGGTGCCGAGAATGAAGAGCTTCGGCGCGGAACCGAGAATGGGTGGAAACCGAGAATGGGTGGAACCGGGGCTGGTAGCCTAGGGTAAACCAACATAGGCGTGAAAAAGAACACTATATGTGTATGATCATTTTCCTAGGGAAGCCATGGGTTTTCCACATCTATGTTAGTTTACTCTTAGGGTAAATCGTGGTACATCGTGGTAAATCCATGTGGGAATGGATCAAGACCGAGTAATTATATTTGGGTCATATGCCGGAGATGAACATCAACAAATCCCAGCTGTTTTGATTTGAACCCCACGGGTACAGGGGTTTGACAGATCCTCATGTTTGATGGATGTTTCTTGTATATGTTTTTGTGGCTTCCAGATCTCGACCTAAGAGGTGGAAAGATGACTTTGTTGCAGGCGATGCTACCATTGCCAGTCTGCAATCATGAACAAAATCAAGGAAACATTAAAAAAAACACGCGTGATATTTTAATATCTCCCACTATTCATGATTAACATCCCATTTACCCACTATTGTTGATGAACATCCCATGGAAATATGCCAAGATTTGTTTGATAACAACGGTTGTTCCATCGTAGAAATCCCCTGTTCCGCATTTGTTCTGTGTGGTCGATTCTTATTTTAAACCATGGTGATATCGAGGAGCAATCCCATCCTCTCATGATGAAATTCCCACATGATTGGAGAAGTACCTAAACCATCCTAAACCAATATTTCAAGGGGTGGTGTTATTGGTGTTCCATACAAGGGCGGAGGTGGATCTAATATGAATGTTTGAGGATGAATGTATGCAACGATATACATGATATTACATACATATATCAACCCTCAAAAAGATTGAAAAAGAAACTCAAAGTAAAATGATGGACAATAAAACTTGGTCTATCTTTTTTGGAGGTTATGTGAACTACATCCACAAAGTATGTCTATCGTATCTATGGATACTTCAGAGATCCGGCAGCAGGACTTGGCGCATTCGTGCGCTGCAGGCCGAGGCTGAGGTTCGACCGGTCGTTATTGGGCGATTTGGGGGATGTGGCTTTCATGGGCAACCATGGTGGTCTGAGTAAATTATCACGACCTCACTGCGACCTCACAGGAATGATGGTTAGTACTTGTAAGGGGAATTATCGCAATGTTGACCTTCAGGTTAGTGAATTATTCTAATTTACCCAAATGGCGGTTTTTGATGATGTTTTCGGTTGAAACCAGATGAGTTTTGGAGCAAGTTTCGGACGCTGCAAGATTGGATGCCCAGAAAGTGATTTAGCTCAGCAAAATATGGGGATTTCACCGACAAAAGATTGGCTTCTGCCTGGGTGAAAAGTGCCTAAAAACTGATAAGTCAATGTTGGGTGAATGTTACAATCTGGGTCAGTCTTGTACTATACCGAGGTGAGATGAGCGGTAAAGCCTTGGCACATTGCGAGACATTGCTATTATCTAGAGAAGCTTGGCACAGGACTATAGGAGGTCTTCACTGATTTGGTGAGTTGAAGATGAGGTACTGCAAGTGCAACATCAAATTCTAGTCCTCCCTCATCAGCAAAACAAAGGCATTGACTTGTTTGAAAACAAAGATGGGAAAAAAGGAGTTGGGGCAAAAGGCCGTAACCGGCCGTTTACCTGTTTACTCTTCTCACTGGAAATGTTGCCTGCTCTCAGCTGTTTGACGCTTCAGTTTTTGTTGCGGATAGAAATTCTGATGTAATACTTCACTTTCTCCAACCGAAAACAACAGAAGTGTAAATCGTAATTCGTCAAGAAGTGGGGTCCTCACTTCTCCATACTCCCATTTTTGTTGGAGACCTATGTAAATGATACTTAAATCACTTAAATCAGTATCAGTTGAGGTCCAAGGTCTATCCCGAAATGTCTGGAGTTGACAGCCGTAGATCGACGGGGAACCGGGCTGCCAGGTTCGTTCATTGAAGCGCACCAGGTGGGACACTCGGGATCGCTGAAGTGGGTTAAACACAACCTGAACGTTGATGTTTCCTGATGTTTCCAAAAACACACATATATAAAGTAATCATATGTAATGATTTGTATAAATACACAATGATATAATATAATATACATTTATATATATATACACTGTATATACATGTGTTCCAATTTGATACTTGATATGACCAAAATCCGTGGTTTCCTGCGTCAATTTGACTGAATGTACCCTCTTCATCCGGGTTGCTTTTTTGTCCAGCAGAAAAAACATGGTGTTTGAAGATGATATGGGGGTGGCACCAACTGTGAGTAAGTGGTGTGATGGGGATGATTATCATCATGTACAGCAATCCCAACCAACCAACCAACCAACCAACCAACCAACCAACCCACCCACCCACCAACCAACCAACCAACCAAGCAACCCACCAACCTTTAGGAATGACAGGTTACGGTGTTCGGCAGTGCGTTGATCTCCTCCAGCACTCTCCGCATCAGGCCTCTGCAGGGCGAGTCCGAGACGCACTGGACTCAGAATTCCTGATGAATTTCTTGCAATTCTCGACTTATGTGTGTCTGAAAATTGGGGAATATACGCGAGCCAAAACCGCCAAAATATGTTTTCGGGAACATGATGTTTTCAACCATCAAACAGGGGTTTTCCCGTAAATGTTCAACCGAAGCCACTTGTTCAGTTTCAATTGTAGCCCCCATTGAACCATTGTGTACCAGGGGCCGTCCTGCAGAGACGCGAAGAGAGGCCAAACCCGCAAGCTGTGTTTGGCCCAACGAAAGTGCGAGGAATTCACAAAGAAATATGGGGATGGGTCGAAAACCTATGAATTTTGGGGAAATCAACATCATTCACCAGCTATTTAGGGTGTACCAGGGTTTTGAAACATGACTGGGGATATGTTATGGGATATACGTCACCAACTGTATGGGATGCGGGATGGTGTCTCTTACAATGGAAATAGACCGTGTACATTTCCAACATGGCCGTTTTGATGGTGAGAATGATGTTCAACCAGCATTGTTTGGGGTACAGTATTTTCAGACAAACCCATATTGAGGATGATGATCCATACTTGATATTATTCCGGGCATTTGACTCCACCAAGGCAGTCAATTTTGTGCATGGAGGATTAGTACCATCCGGTGTTATCAAACTTGGCTGGCTGGAGCTTTGTAGCTGGGAAAATCATCTATAAATGGTGGATTTCTGGTTGCCATGTTTGATTGTCGGAGGGATTCGGAGGGTATATTATTATGTGTGTATATTGTATATTTATTCATTTATTTATTTGTCACATTCCACTGAAAGATCAACTTCCTGTATCTTGCAAGGTTGCATGAGGCTAGCCATATATGGGTGCATGACCGATCTTAATGGGGATAGAAAAAGTCAAGTATCTCTGCTCGGCCAGCAACCATTGTATTACTTCCTTTGGATATTTCCAGCACTTGGGATAGCACACTGGCTAAAGCTCTTCCAAGTGGTGCTTTACCTCGGTGAATTTGGCTTCTGCTAGTCAACATGGTTATTACCCAGAGCTTGTATGTCAGTCTGGATGCTGATTGTGTCCGCTACTACACTAAGAAGGATTCTGGTGTTGTGATAGCTATTCTGCTCAAAATGATACAATGAAACATGTATTTGGGACCCTCTTCAAATTCAACTAGTTTTGTTTTTTTGGAGGTTCAGAAAAGTGCTGACTGTCTACTATCTCTAGTGGGTTTGTCTGAAATTGGGTACACCAAAGGTCTATGAATCATCGTTTTTTTCCTATTGAAATTGCATGAATTGGGGCGCCATAGCCCATTTCCAGACAAACACATCCACTTTTCCATGGGGGATAGACGGATCTCCGAAATGCTGCAGACTTCTCGTGTGGACTTTGGCATGCAAACTGAGCTCGTCGAAACTGACGCTCGCCGACATGTCATGTAGGTCACCTGGGATTGTGAGGCGGGTGATGAGATGGTAACATTTTGGAAGGGGAATGTGGTTGGGTCGGAGTCAAAAACTATAAGCTGGTGACCCCAGCGATAAGATGGTTTATGAAGGCCACCATCATTAATAAACTGTCTACCCTGAACCGTAGTTTACTTACATTCATAAACCGATTCAGCTATCTTAGGGGGACCCACCTTGGAAACTTCAATACGTTGCCCTGACTTGTCACACTACTAGAAAGACCTCCTGATTGACCACCGTTTTAGATACTATTTTTTCAGATATTGGGGTGTATTCTAAAACACACTCCGGACTGCGAACATCAGGCTTGATATTGTGCCTCTATATTCTCATGACAAGATTTGCAGGCTCAAGTTGTTTTGGACATACACGAATGGGTAACGTGTCTGAAAATGTTAACAACTCAAAATATGGGCACTTGAAAATGGACAAACTTGGTGATCAACCATCTGATTTGGATGGATTTGGGGTACCCTATTTTCAGAACAACCCGAGTGTATTCAACACATCCAAATTCCAGTTGGTGGCTTTAAATATTATGTTAATTATCAACCCTATTTATGGGATGATGATTCCGGCTGACGAGTTTCAAGGGGGTGGCTCAACCACCAACGAGAAATCCAATCTATGGTCCATATCAATAAATATCAACTATGTGCTGGCAAAATCACCATTTCTGTCAATCAAATCCACATTTCTATGGGATGACACACCAGAAATAACCAGATGTTGGTTAGATCCCCAGTACATCCACATTATATCCTCATTGTTGTACCACCATTCCTGTTGTTGAAATACACATTCAGCTGGTTCAACTGTTCCCCTGTTTCTATTCCTATCAGTTGCTGTACTAATAACTAATACTCGTACTACTCCTATTGCCAATACTAGTCACCATTTCTGCTAATTGCTAATACATACACATCAAAGTGTGGATTTAACCATCAGAAATGCTGCTATGCTACTACTATTATCACTTACTCGGTACTTTTTCCAGCTACTGATACTACAGTATTACCAATCAGTATGTACTATTAGTAATGTTGGTTAAGCAATAATAAACCACCATAAACCACCCATATGTTGATGGTTTATACTATCCATTTCTGGTGATTTTGGGGATGGTGGATCCTATGGATTTACCCACTGAGGTGGACGAGTTCCATGCTGCCGAAGCCCGGGAGAGGCGCGGAGTTTGCGGCCGAAGGGTGGCGAACGAAGCGGCGAAAGCCGCAACAAGTGAGAGAACACCGTAGGAAAATTGTAGGAAGGACAGCTTAAAACATGTTTCTTTTGAGTGAGAAGATGAGAAAACTGTGGAAATTTTGGTGGGAACTGGCGAGAACCTGAAGAAATGTGGATTGTTTATGCAATTTTGATCACCATGGATAGAAATTGTGGGTTCCTCAATCAACGGGATTTCAACCAGCTAAGAAGAAGGGTTTCAACCAACAACAATTGCCATATTTGATATTGAACAATCTGGTCCCTGGTAGCTCATTTGGTGATGATTTTGTAATTGGTGAGTGAATGTAAGTGACCATTTTGAGGGTTAGTGAATTTGAAGGGCGAAAGATAAAGCGGTCGCTTGAAATGGTCAGGTAAAAACACATGGTTTACTCATGTTGAAGCATGATATCCAAGATCATACCCTGTCGAAGTCTAGCCTGACGACGGAAAACGTTATTAAAAACACTAATGCAACTCCCCAAAAAACGTCTCCGCCAAAAAGACCTTTAAACAAACACAACCAACATTTTCCAGGGCCATCATTCAGACGCCATCTCGAACAAATACATCGCATCATATGGTATCTAAACAAGTAGATATTCATGACTGCGGAAAGGGTTTGTAAAAGATGGGGTACCTGAAAACGTGCTATCTAAACCAAATAGATGGCATCTAGCCCAATAGATAGATATTCATAAGCGTGCAAAGAGGTTGTCGATCAATGGGGTATAGTTATCAGTCAGGTTACAGAAGGATAATCAGTCATCATTTGGTCACCTAGTGAATCTTGTATAGCTGTCTTACCCATTAGGCAAGTGATAGCAAAAAGATCCCACTCATTGGTGCTTACAATTGATATTAATGATATAGTTAATTTGATGGTGAGGACTATTTTGGACAATTTTCTTCACATTCACCTCTCGCTAATCCCACCTCCCCATTAAACACACCCCAAAGGGGTCCCAATATGTGTAAATTCCTTCCAAAACTATGTTTTTTTGTGGGTGTTTACTATTAGGGGAAGAAATTATGTTGGTAAATTATTGAAACATATTGAAACTCTATTAGCTTAAATTCACTGTGGTTCTTCAACCGATTCCAACTCTATTAAAGAAATTAGGGTTAATATTCTTATTTGTGCTGGTAAAAATTACTCGCGTACGGTGAGGTTGAGGAGTTCTCCTGTGGGCTCAGACTCGTCTCCACTGTCGGCCACTGGGCGACATGAGTCATGATTCGAAAATACACCATAAAACCCACCAATCATGCAACAATAATGGGCATTAAATATGATATACCATGGGTAGATTCTGGGTCTTAATGGTAACTTCATGGATTTTTAGCAACAATAATCCAACAAGCACAAGGAGTTAATGGATTTTTATAGTGATTAGTCTGACTAATATACTGGGTAGAAATCTCACCATCATGACATTATGATTTGGGTATATGTTTCTATCATACGGGGATATTCACTCGGATATGTCATGGAGCATATCATTATCCAACTTGATATGATTGTCAGATCTGTCTGAAAATGGGTGATACCCCCAAATTGCCGTTGTTGTAGCGAAAATGATGATGGACCTGGGTACACTGTTTTCAGACAAACCCAAATCTAGTCATCATGTTGTGTAATTATATGCCCAATATATTATCAATGTAAGTTGAATACATAGAATTAAGAATGTGTTTGTTTGGTTTGTTCAAGAATTGGGTATATCTCTACTCCAAACACGCTGTTGTACTATTTGGGTATGTGAATTGGCACATTTGGGAGATAATTTTGGCTAACCACAAACATTAAGTTGGGATACTATGTTGAAACATAGCGACTTCAGGCTCCATCTTGATTCATATCCCAATTGTGTTGGTATCTCCAAAATGTTTGGGCTAGTCCATGCTTGTGATGACAATGGTCAACTTAAACGGGGAGAGTCCAATCACCCACAAATGGAGGTATGAACCATCAAGAAGCAGAGCAAGGGGGACTGAAAATACAATACACTATAATATGATGATATATGTATATATATGATATAATATAGATATATATACATATATGATATAATGTATATATATATAATATGTAATAATTTAACATTTTGCCATGGAAACCATGGCCCATTTTGTTTGAGGATTTAGCTAGTAAATATTGTTTTTTTTTTTTTTTTTATGCACATCATGGGAATCTGAACTGTCTGTCATGTGGAAGATATGAACCAGCCTTGCTTCTTGTACTGATATGTACTTACAATATAATATGTATATATATATACATATATATATACCCATTTGGGGACACGATTGTTGGATGTTCAACAGCGTATCTTTCGTTGAATACATTCGGAAGCATTCTGACACATGGATACTCTTCGATCTTAGCTTAATCACAGATAGTGACTGATCCCACTAATGGCACAACTAAGTCACTGGTGCTTGATGAAACGGTTGAACACTCTTTTACTGCTCACTTGATCATGGAAAGCTGAAGTGTTTAATCCCCCGAATCACAAAGACAGAATCAAACCCCAACTACAGGGTTGGCGAAACTCTGGTTCCTGTGACAAACACACTGCATCAGAAACTTGTTGCTCGAGAGAGTGCTCACATCAGTTGAGACCTGTCAGAGACAAAGAGAGAGACAGACCAACAAATGGATCCCCCAACATGATTGTTTGAATTAAAACTGGGCATTGCAGGGAATATGCGGCAATATATGAGTACATGTTGTGCTGCTATGGTCACTTCCTGTAGGTGTCTGCAAGCGCACCAGTTGTGTTGAGAACTCTTCATCCGCACCCCGTCCCATTGTGCCAAGGAAATCGAAGAGTCTGCAGCTGAATGACGGGAACCATGTGGTGGGCAAAGCCATGTTGAATCGTAGATTAGTGGGTTGGTTTGCTTATTTTTGCTTGTGTTTTTTCAAATGTGGTTTTCTCGTCCTGCCGCCCGTCTAATGTGATTCGTAGCTTTGTTTGGTGGCCCCATTCCTGGGCGCTGATGTCTTTTAGCAACGTCTTTTAGTTTGTCTGAAAATAGGGTACCCAATTCCATACCATGGTTCATCATGACATTCAATCAAAAAGAAACTATCTTGGGATTGAGTTTCTGGTTTCATAAAGGGCTCATATATTTGACTGGGTTTCATACCCAGCTTCTCATGGGTTTCTATATAAATCCCATTAATCATCCCATTTGGGTTTCATCTTTTGAGTCACGGAGCCCTTTCTCAGTTGAAACATGTGGGAACAACAGCGGCTCGATATCCGAGAAACGCCCAAGGTATGGAAAATGGAGTTGTTCAGTGGAAAATCTATGATTCTGACAGAAATATGTGTGTGTATATACAGATAGTGAAATATGAACATATACAAAGTATATGTATAGAAAGAAAGAGAGAGAGAGAGAGACAGACAAAGTCAGTGGCAGGCCTCGAGTCCATCTGATTCATTTGCCAAATTCATGTCTGTGACATGGTGATTGAAACTGAAACTACCTCTTTTTGTGCCTATCACTTTGTCTGTGACATGGTGATTGCATCCAATTACATCTTGGTGAAAATCCCCATGAAATCTGACCAGCCCCGGCGCAAGGTTGAGACAACAGTTGAAGCAACGAGACACGGCCATTGTCCAGCTGCAGGTGGGCCCCCAGTTTCGATAGCTCAGTTGGTTGAAATCACTAGATGAATTCGCATGGGTTTATGGTACATATGTCGAACTACTGAATGTGGTAAACCCTTCTAAACCCAATACTAATATAGACATGTATATAGACAGACCATCTCCAATATTACCATAAATGGATTCCAAAAAGAGATATTCCCCAACAGTTTTACTTTATGTTTTCTCAGCGGGTTTACCACATGAGTGGGGGTGAAAAACGGCCCATGGCTTCCTGGTACCCAGATCAGCTCGAGCCTCGTGGCCAGAAAAAAATAAGGGGGTGTTGGACACATATAGAAAATACAATACTGTACATGATAATACACGACACATCATTTGTGAAGCCGGTGTAAGCTATTACATGTATTTATATTTGACATTTTGATATTTAAATATATATATATATATTTTTATTATAACTATATGCAGATTTGCATTTGCACGATATATGTTGTATGTGAACATTCATGTATATTACATATGATATACTTTGCAATATGACATGTGCATATCTGCACCGCTTCCTCTTTGATCAACCAGCCGGGGCAGGCTGACAGCCATCGCGAGCACCAGTCCAAGCAGCGCAAAGCCGTGGAGTCTTTCGGCGATAGCGGTTTCGGGCGGGCCTGATGTGGGTAGATGGGCATGGCGAAGCAATGGAAGAAATCATGGTTTAATAGTGGTTGACAATGGCTTATGAATGGATAATACTGGCTTATTAATTGTCAATCATGGCTTATTAATGGTTAATATATGGCTTGACAACGGTAAATTAGCGCTTAGTAACGGTGAATAATCCCTTAATAATGGCTAATACTGGCATATTTCATGGAATATTCATGGAGTATTTAATGGAATATTTAATGGAGTACTCTCCTGTAGACCAAACATGATTTATATGTGGAAAGCCTACCATGTATATAATTCATGTTCCGAAATTCCGAAAGGAAACCCCTGGATTTTCCACATCTATATTAGTTTACTGCAGGGCGTGTATATAAACATATGGTGCTTTAACCCAAAAGAATAAGTTACCCCGCCAAGAATGAATGCTATGAACAAAAGCCACCATGGAAGTTCTGCGAACATGATTCATGACTAGTTGGGAATTGGCCGTCCATGCAGTCATGCATGTATTCATCGCTCAAGTCAAATGCAGTTCAACCCGCTAGCTTCCCACTTCCTGGCTTTAGGGGCAGGCGCCATAGCCAGCCGCTGGATTCAAGGCAATTCTCCTGAGATAATTTGCCCATCCTGCGCCTTGTCTTGCGGTTCCTGCTCTTGCCCTCAAGTGGTGTGCACTACGGGGCATATCGAGTTGTCACCTGTATTTGGTGGATTGCTGGTTTTATTGGTGATTCTCTTTGTCTTGTATCTGCGGTGGAGGCGGCTGGCACTCACTGACCCTAACCCTGCTCCTGTGAAAGGACTAGTGGATGGCCGGCGTCCCGCCCTTGGCACCTCCTCAACATATAGACCAAATCAGGGGTAAGTTCATCCTTGTGCACTACGACATCCCTGGTGAGTTGACATGGCATGCGCGTTTGGTGCTGTCACACGTCGCCGGGGGGGAATGGGTGATATTGACCCCGGACGCGGACTTGTATGTGGAGGACATTGGTGCCAACAGTCACGAGATCGACAGCTGGAGACTTCTCGATCCCCATGGCCCGTATCCACATGGCATAGACCCTCATCATGTCTATCCATTCAACCCATATCCGGATGCAGCAGTTGTGAGCCGACTTTGTCAAGAAGGGGACGTGTATGCTGCCCACGAAAAGCTCCAGAGGGGCCTTCCAATCAATCCAGTTCCTGCGCCGGCAGGCGTTGCACCTCAGGCCGCTGCTGCTGCTGCGTTGGCAGCACCACCTGTCGGGGGACCTCCCAATTTGGCTGGCGGTGGAGCACTGGCAGCTGGTGTTGCCAGCGGAGCAGCTCCTGCACCACCCGTTGCAGCGCCTGCGAATGCTGCCCCTGCGGCACCGGGTGCGCAAGTGGTGGCGATTGGGGCGGCGCCTTTGGGGGGTGCTATGGAGGTGGATCAGGAGGATGCCAGGACTTTGGCTATTTCTCGCGACTCACAAGGACAGCGTTTCAAGGAGTTTCGAATGGCCAGCCTGGAATGCAAGGAGGTGACGTTCAGCGATTGGCCGGTTGCTGGGCCAAGGACAATCTCTCATGTTTTGTCCCGAATTGTAGAGCATGGTGGATCCCCGATTGCCCACTCACAGGCTTGGAGAGTGGCCTGCAAATTTCAGCCATCGGACAAACCTGCCCAAGACCACGAGATGCTTTGCCGGATCCTGCAGACAATGCTGGTGTACGACCAGTTGGATGTGACAAACCTGGCATCGGCCGAGTTGGTCGGAAGGGCGATTCAACGGATCGAAGAACAACACAAACTCAAGCTTCATGCTGCAGACGATTCAGGCGAGACTTCTCTGTTCTTGGGATCAGCTGGCGGAAGTCGCGTGGGGACGGTCATCTCTCCGAAACTATCGGAGTGGATTGGTGCCGAGATGCAGAAGGAGGCTGCGATTGCCAAGGAGAGGAGAAAAGCAAGGGAGGAAAGAAACCTCTCTCGAAAGCACGAGAAGGGCGACAAGGAGAAGGCCTAGGAAGTGGAGGCCCTCAGATCCATGGTCCCCTCACTTGGTGGTGGCTGCTGCTGATCTTTTTCCAATTTTTCGTTACGGTAGATGCCGGGGTAGCGGATGACTTTGGACGTCCGCGTAACATCCTCCCTCTGCCCGAGATTCCTGAGGATGGAGGCGGGAACCAAGGGTCAGACTTTTGGAGACCGTTTGCAAACCAAGGGATCAAAGCACTCAATGAACTTTCTGGGTGTACCAATTTGAATTTTTCATCTAAACGGAAGACCACTCGTGCGCAACGCCGAGTTCATCAAATGGTTCGTGACGCCTATTCCTTTGCATATCCTGATTCGTCATGTTTTGCAGATTGTGATGGGCTTCATGGGCTATGTTCATCCTCTCGCTTGTACAATACAGGTAAGAGTGCAGTGATGCCCTATGCCGAAGGAAATATTTCTTGGCCGCAGGTTGCATCTTCGCCTGTCCCATTGGTGGAGTGCATTCCTGCCGCTGACAGGGAATGGCTGGGGTCTTGGCACAAGCATATGCTCAGCAGTGAACCCACTCAACATGGTGATGATATTCATACTTACGTTGATCCGGTTTTAAAGAATGATAAGGGTGCCTATAGTCGATTCCTCCATGAGTTGCACAAGCGAAACATGGTCAAATTCATGCCTGCCAATGGACGAGAAGGGGTTCTTGGGATTTTCTTTGTCCAAAAGAAGTCAGGTCAGCTTAGGCTGATCTTTGACACACGAAGGATGAATCTGGATTTCAAGGAGCCCCCCAAGACTGATCTCCCCTCTGCAGATGCATTCACACGATTGGAAACCCCCATCAACGAGGAGTTCTACATTGGTTCTGGTGATCTTGCTAATGCTTTTTATACGCTTTCAGTTCCCCCAGACCTGGCTGAGCGGTTCACCTTGCCTTGCATCGAGGCCTCATTGTTGAGTCCCAATCTTGCAGATGAGTTTGGGATTCAGCCTGGTACCTCAGCTTTGCCTTATCTCACAATACTTCCTATGGGATGGTCATGGGCTCTTCACTTTTGTCAGATGGTGTTGGCCAATGCTATTCAACAAGCGGGTTTTGTGGGCAGGCAGGTTATTGGGGACAAGAGATCCGGTGTTCAGCTGAATGGTGATGACGACATCGCAGTTGCGGGTTACGTTGACAACTTTGGTGTTATTGGGACCTGCCCAACTGCTGTCAACCAAGGTCTGGGCCGTATTTCTGAGAGTCTGAGAGCGATGGGTCTCACAGTGCACGAAGAGGAGGAGGCTAGCAAGCATGGACAATTTGTTGGATTGCATTTTAATGGTGAAACTGGTTTTGTTTCCATTTCCCCCAAGAGAATTTGCAACATCAAACTTGCCATTGACGAGCTCCTTTCTCAACAGTTTTGCACTGGTAGGGCCTTGCAATTATTAGTTGGTCATTGTACTTGGGCCATGATGACTCGCCGTGAAGGGTTATCAATCCTCAACAGCACCTATGCCTTTATCCATCAGCATGGTATGAAGTCTGGGCGGCTTTGGCCTAGCGTGCGGCAGGAACTTAGTTGGGTCAGTGCACTTTTGCCATTATTTCGCATGAGAATCAACAGCGGATGGGCCACTGATGTATCAGCCTCTGATTCCTCTCCTTCGGGTGTTGGGGTGTGTTGCAGGAAACTGGACTATTACACTGTTTCTAAATTAGGTTCTCAGTGCGAAAAGTGGCGATTCAAATTTGAGGACGCAGTTCAAGCCCGCAAGCATGCTTTGTCCAATCCGGACGAAAACACCTCGGCTGATGAGGTTCAGCACGTCTATCCCCTCACAGACATTGGCTCCTTCATTGTTGATCAAGGTTTTGATGAAATCCCCAAAGAGATCATGGACCCCAAAGCTTGGAGTATTGTTTGGTCACAACCTTGGAGATTTAAAGCCAACATTCTCAACACTGAAGCGCGGGCATTGGTATGGTCAGTGGAACATCTTCTCAGAGCCAACCGGTGCCTCAGCAAGAAGCTGCTTTGTTTTTGTGACAACATGCCACTTGTCCTGGGATGTTTGAAGGGAAGGGCCAAATCATCACATCTTCTCAGACCACTTCGCCAAATTGCTGCCCTTTGTCTTGCAACTGGCTCAAAAGTTTGCACTAGATGGGTGGTCTCCGAACACAACGTTGCTGATTCTCCTTCCCGATCATTAGGAGCGTGGCAGGCAGCTGGACTGGAGCGGTGGTGGGCAGACATCCGCCATTGTGACCTTCCAATTTCAGTTGCTGATGAGATAGCTCAACATGTCACAGGCAGCCGGAAACAGAGAAAGAAGACTCAAAAGACAGTTTCAGAAGTCGCAGAAAGCAGATGTGCCAGAGGGGATGACCTATCTGGAGGCAAGGAGCGTAAGAGCGCCTACCCTGAGAGACTATCAGCTTCGCATGAAAAAATTCATGACCTGGACCCACTCACAGCAGTTCAATCTCTCTTCACCTGCCCTCCTGGACTTAGCCCTTGTGGAGTACCTGCAGGAGCTGTTCAACTTGGGCAGGGGCATAGACGACGGAATTCGAGTTCATGCAGCAGTGAGGTTCTTCAACCCAGCCCTGGGGAAGCCTTCAGCAGGGATGCTTCCAAGAACTGTCAAGGCCTTGAAAGGCTGGAGTGCAGTTTCGCCGGGGCAACAGCGCCTACCGCTGCCGATCGAAGTGTTGGGTGCCATCATGGGAGTGTTTTGCAGTTGGGGACATCATCAATTGGCCCTACGACTGTTTCTCCAGTTCATGACCTACATGCGGCCAGGGGAGTGCTCAAACCTCAAGGCCAAGCAGATAGTCCCCCCACAACAGACTGTGGGAAACCGTTTCAATCACTTTGCAATTCTGCTTCACCCGACCGAGGACAAGATCCCTGGCAAGACAGGTCTCTTCGACTCGTCGGTCATGGTGGACAGCGATGTTTGGATCTACCCCATACTGCAAAGATTTCTGCAGAACAAGGACCCAGAAGGACCTTTGTGGGATCAGCCTCACAGTTTGCTGATCGACGAGTTTGCAAGAGCTCAGACACACCTGAAGCTGGATCACCTCCACAGCAGCCTCTACACTCTGCGTCATGGAGGGGCGACTCACGACATTTTGACACGAAGAAGGACGACCCTGGAAGTGAAGCAAAGAGGACGTTGGAGTGCGGACTCATCTCTGAGAAGGTATGTCAAGCTGGCCAGGCTGCAAACCGAGCTAGCAAAGGTTCCCATCGAAATTCGAAGATACGGTTTAATGATTTTGCAAGACCTCCCAAAGATCCTCACAGATTCCCTCATGATTCCCAGCATCAGTGTTGGAACCCAGCCATCACCCGGCGCATGCGGAAAGCGGCGAAAGCTGCCCCGTCAAAACGGATCAGCTGTGGAGCCACTCTTTTAAAGAAAATGTTCCGCGAAGCTCTGCGGAGCTCACATAGCTCTTCCCGAAAAGTGTTTCTTGATTTGTTCTGTGGTGATGCTGGGGTTTCCAAGAAACTTCGTGGTTCTGGTTTTGGTGTTGTTGCTGTTGATACTTGTATTCATTCCAGTCTTGACCTCTGTGATAATAAGATTTTTCAAGTGATTGAGGGTTGGATCAGGGGGGGTTGCATTCATGGCGTTTGGTTAGCTACTCCCTATGCCAGTTGGAGCCGTGCTAGACATGGTGATATTGGATCTGCGTGGGGCCCCCTTAGAGACGACAAGCATCTTTTTGGTTTTGCTGGCCTTTCTTCTAAAGACCGTGAAAAGATCCAATTAGGGAATCAGACCATGCAAATCACCGCCAAGATCGTTCAGCTGTGTCATAAGTTTCACATTCCGTGCTGTCTGGAAATTCCCGCCGGATCCATGATGTGGCTTGTTCCCCCTATTTCTAAGCTTTGTCAATTGCCTGGTTCTCGTGTTTGCTTTACCGATTTTTGTCAGCATGGATCCAAATGGCGGAAGCGAACTCGCGTCCAAACTTGGCACTGCCAGGATTGGCCTCCTTTTGCGAAAACCTGCAAGGGGCGACGCGGGGTGTGTTCCCGTACCGGTAGGCATCACATTGTTCTGCGTGGTCAAGATCCTGTTTCTAAACAATTGTGGACTCACCTCGCCCAGCCTTATCCAACTGGATTTTGCCATGAAGCTGCGCAGATCCTGATTGAATCAGCAGAAGCCATCTCCTCCTGGAAGTTGTCGTCTTGGTTTGGTATTTGATTTTGGTTTGTTTTTGGTGCTGTTTTTGTTTTTGTTTGTTTTCTGTTGGTGTTGTGTCTTTTCGGCACTTCGTGCCAGCTAGGCGATAGGGGTTCCCAGGCCTTTTTGTGCGGTGGATTGAGGCATCAACCTGGGTTGGATCCCTGCGTTGTGTGCCGTTCACGACACTTAGCCTGCAGGTGCCCTCATCGCAGAAATAGCTGGCCGATG